>CAJNOL010001071.1:0-70626 GCA_905250125.1 Rotaria sordida | reverse complement strand
TTTTTTTTCTCATATATAATCAAATGATTTATTGTGAAAGTAAAACATGTTGATAGTTTCAAAGACTCATATATATGAATGACTGGTGAAAATATGCGTTTAGTTCATCACGAGAGGTACTATCTAATTGAATATAATATAGTTTATGAATAGTATACACTTTGTTATTAGTGATGACTTGTTGATAAATAAGTTCGTCGACAGTTATAGTTGTGTCTGATATTAAAATGTACTGTAATAAATAGATATATATTAAAATTGAACCAAAGAGTATGTTATTTTGTTTCGTACTTCAATTAGATTGGAACTGTTTGTCTTAGGAAGATACAGCTCATTTTTCGTGAGTATTTCTTCAATACTTAATGTATAATTACTCTTGTAAAAAATTGTTTGAACTAAAACATATGCGATGTTGTGTTCCGTAGTATTTCCAGATATGAATACCGATTCCTTATCGTTACCGATTAGCGAAATAATGTATCTTATTGAAGTTTATTTAATTGTTTTAACTAAGCGTGAATATAAAGAGCCGAAATTTTCAACTATTTTTTGATGAATAACCAAGATTCAATCATTAGATTCACTTTTTGTTAAATTCATTTTCCTGATGAAATTCTCTATATTGTTGAATAAGTTCTAATAATTTCTTACGACATTCCTCAATAACACAATTCAATTCTTCATTCATTTCGCGTTTTCGTAGATTCATCAATATATTTCTTCTGGTTTTAAAATTAACAACTAGTTACCAATCTCAGAGTTTATGATGTTCTCTACTCTGACGTTTTTGATAGATTGAAATTTAGTCTCCAATGTTAGCTATTTACATTTCAATTCTACATGATACTCTGTTACATGTTATTGAGCACATGAAATATATTTAGCTACTTTGCAAACTTCAAACAATTATAATAGAAGCTTATTCTTATATGAAGAATATTTAGTCACTAACATGATACTGATGGCAAAAGAAAACAAGACAAGGTGATTTAATTATCTATTATATTTGTTCTTGCAAAGTTTTATCAGTAACTAAAAGAAGAGTAATGCGCACATTTAATTCTAAAGTAATGTGAATACGAAAAAAAATCTTTGTCCAGATGAAACATCATTCATTATTGGTTTTATATTATTCTTTCAAACGATGGCGTAAGTGGACAAAGATGTACGCGTTCGATAATATTAGCCGTCAAAAACAACTAAAAGACTAATTTATTATAAGACTAAATAATCAAAAGAGCATCAGATAGTTTATTTTCGAATAAACTTTCATGTAAATTTATTTATAGATAAAATTCTTTATTTTGAATAATAACAGATTTTTCTATTTTTTTTTTAGAAAAATTTTCAGATTAGATGTTAACAATAAAAATTCTAGTTTTTCTATTTATTTATATTAAATTTTCATTTGAAACTAATACTATTGTATTTACACGTGGTGAATATGGTTATTTTTGTATAAAAATTCCATCGATCTTAACAACATCTCAAGGTACTTTATTAGCATTTGGTGAAGCACGATTATATAGTTGTAGTGATTATACTCAAACAGATATTGTTTATAAACGAAGTTTAGATAATGGACAAACATGGTCAAATTTAAAAATATTATATCGTGGAAATTCTTCAAATGATAATTATAATCGAGTAGGAAATATAGCACCCGTACAATTAAAATATAATCAACGAATATTAATACCATTTTGTAAAAATAATCTTATTATAATGCAAACATATTCTGATGATGATGGTTTAACATTTTCTCAACCACAAATTATTCCTAATGTAACAAAATCTCATTGGAAATGGGTTGGTTTAGGTCCACCTTCTGGTCTTTTATTACAATCAAATCGTATATTAATTCCTGCTTATTATTCTATACATGAAAATGATAATGGTTTATTGTCGACTGGTTATGTTATGTTAAATGATTTTAATGGTCAATTAGATAAATGGTATTTAGGAGGAGAATTTCATCGTGAAGCTTATTTTCCAAATGAATGTCAAGCTATTGAATTATTACCAAATGTCAATTCAATATTTATAAATTCACGTTCATTAGGTACAAAACGAGTTGGTGCTTATAGTAATAATGGTGGAATAACATTTAATAAAGTTATTGTATTAAATACACTTGTACAACCATTAACTGGATGTCAAGGTTCAACAATATATCACAATAATACTCGTCAAATATTTTATACAGGTTTAGCTGAAACATCAATTGTTCGAAGTCATCTTTCATTATATATAAGTAAAGATAATGGTGAAAATTGGACATATATAAAAACAATTTATCAAGGTTCATCATCTTATTCATCATTGACAATAATGAATGATGAATCAATTGGTTTATTATATGAATGGGCAAATAAAACTGATGTTATATTTCAACCTGATTATATGACATTTACTGTAGTATATAATCAAACTAAAAAGTAAATTTTATTTTATTTTATTTTTTTATAAAAAATATGATTACTAGAATACACAAAAAACAACGAGATTCTATTTATACTTCTAAATCAAAATCTTGTTTTGTTTTAGTTGTTTAAAGAAGTTTTTGTTTGATTATTTCAGATAAACTACAATTATTTATATAAAGTATTTTTAATGTATTATTTCATTTAACAATAGAACTAAGATTATCATGACTTGAATCGGTTATTAATTTATTTGAATCAAGAAATAATCATTCAAGAATCATATTATAATCAACAAGTATATTTAATAATAATTTTACTCCTTGATTACTTATTTTATTACCGGTTAACCATAAACCATGATAATATTCGATTAATTTTAAGCATATCATAAAGATATTTTAATCCTTCATCTGTTATATCATTTTGATCGAGATAACGATACTGAAGTGTTGTTTGATTTGTCACAGATATCTACAATGATTAAAGTTTCAGATACACATACTATTATAAAAAAACCTCTGAGATCAACTAATTTAAACATTGAAAACTTTGAAAACTATTTGTTTTATTAAACAAGAAAGTTAAGAATTGATAGATGACAGATACTTAGGGCATACCAAAAGTTCTGGTCACGGCGTTTAGAGAATCTTTTCAGATCAAGAGACCTATTGAGAAATGAAAAATCAAATAAACCATGTTGTAGAGTTTTTTGATGCACGTCGAATGGCATATAGTAAATCTTGTTTTCATAGGACTTTGAAGGACCTAGAGTCAACTTACTGATAGACGACTACATACCTACACCACACCCACCATACTCACACTGGTAAGATGACTAAAGATGCTACATATATGAGGTTGTAGCCCGTCACAAACTCTACAAAATCGTATGTGAGAAAAAATATTTGACAAATACTGTCGACTAATACTAAGGACCACAATATTCAGAAACGTATCATGTTTGAGTGTGAATGTATAGTCGTTTATCAGTAAATTGATTTTAGTTCTTTTAAAGTCTTATGAAAACAGGATTTACTATATATCATTCGACGCGCCTCAAAAAGCCCTACAACACAGTGTACTTGGTTTTTCATATCTCAATAGGTCCTCTTATCCGTAAAGACCTTAACAAGAATAATATATTTATTCACCAGCAAATCCGATGTCTTTACTTTAGAATAGGAGTAATCAAAAGATTCGAAATTCCTACAATAAACAATTCTTATTGATACTTATCTCTATGCAAAGTTTCAAGCCAAACTTCAAAACTTAGTTGTTTCAACGCTCGTAAATATTCAATATTTGATCAGCATAAAACTAGAGACAGTACTCTTTACAGATTATTTATAGTTCATTAGAGTCGATATGAAGCACATAGTTTCGACTTAAAAGCAATTGGATACTTGAAGAATTTCCCTCGATAGTCAATTATTTAAAGAAAAGTTTCTTAAAGTTCAATTACTCTTAAAACATTACTTGTTTCTTACCTTCATCTATTGATAAAGTTTTTGAATATATACAAAAAAACACCTGTTGATTCTTCTCCTACAAATTCAAGAAACATTATTAAAATACATTTTATATCCTTTATGAAAATAATAGAAGAAGCAACAAACACAGCATTAATTATGTTTTAATATGATATACTATGATCTGTGTTCACTTGACGCGTCTCTGCATCTCATGAGCTTCTCGAGCTTTTTCAAAAGTATTTTCAACTGACATAAATGACATGAGTGTATTGCTTTTACTTATTCTTTCTAGTTTTTTTTAAATTTATCTACTTGTCTTTCTAGCATAGGTACATTGAAGAGTTGCTTGAAGGCTAATTTTTGACATGAGTAAAAATCAATTATGCATAGAAAATATGTTTGCTAATATACATAGTATATTCTTAGTGAAAGGAGAGGTATTATTATTCTTTATATTTCAAAATGATGTTTTCAGCAATCGATTTTATCATGATTTGTATTGATATAATCGGTTTATTAGATAATTTTTATTTTATTTTAGACGTCGATTAATTTTAACTTTTTAAAAAGGAAGTGGCTATGTGCACTCGAGTGTACATAGTCGACTGGCTATGTACACTCAAGTGCACATAGTCGACTGGCTATGTACACTCAAGTGCACATAGCCGACTGGCTATGTACACTTGAGTACACATAGCCAGTCGGCTATGTACACTCAGGTAGGTATTATCAAAATATTACTAAATATTGAGTTATATTATAGCCATATATGTTCTTTATAATTATTATAATTAAAATTTATCAATTGATTAACAATTTTGCTCTATTTATTCTTTATTAAATTCAAATAAAATACAAAGCAAGTGTTAGAATCAAAATAATATAAAAGAGAAAGTTAATTCAAGTAAAAATCGACTGATTTACAAATATTTCTAGCATTTACTCTCTTAAATTCTTCAAGGAAATAGTTCTATTTTCGTTATTTTCAATATAACTAACATTAATCATCCGAAAATATCTTTTTATAAAAGAATAACGAAAAAATTTTCTTTTACATTCGTTTCTGATTGTATCTCTAATTTTGACAGCTATTTTTTCTCATCTTGAAAGAATCTCAGTTTATAATCTTGTTTTAATTCTTATTCTTTAGTGAGGATTAATCAATGGGTCTTGAAAAAAGGATATCTCGTTCCAGATTGAAAGCTAATTGGAATTTTATGTTTTTCAATTTCCCATTTTGTAAGCTAATTAATCAAGAAAAAGTAGAATCTTTCGTTCTATAAATTATCAATAGAGAAAGAAGGCACAATTAATAGAGAAGAAAAGCACTGGCATCAATATAATTGCCGTCCAATGTATTGAAAATAATAAAATGCAACCATTTCGTTCAAAATCTAAGAGATCAAGCGCTAGAAATATTTCTAAATGAGTTGATTTTTATTTGAATTAACTTTTTCTTTTATATTTATTTGATATTAATACTTGTTTTATACTCTATTTGAATTTTACAATAAATAAATAGAGTAAAATTATTAATAAATTAATAAATTTTACTCATGTTAATTATGAAGTACATATATGGCTATAATATATCGCAATATTTAGTAACTAGTTGATAATACCTACTTGAGTGCATATAGCTGACTGGCTATGTGTACTCGAGTGTACATAGCCAGTCGGCTATGTGCACTCGAGTGTACATAGCCAATACACTAAGATGCGGCTATGTGCACTCGAGTGCACATAGCCACTTCCTTTTAAAAATACAACAAATAAAAGATAATCTTATCAGTAGTTTAGGAATTTATTTAGAATATGTCTATTTATTACAAAAACTAGACAAATATTCATGAAAAAATATATTGAAAACTATACATTATAAGAATCTTTTTTCTTTAGAAATTAGTAAATGATTTATAATTCTTTGTCATTAGACGAAATAAAATCGAAGAGTTATATACAATTATGATTAAAAGAAAAGCATTATTAAATAATAAAATCTAGAGATATTTTAGTAAGTTTCATTTTAATAGATATATTATCTCTTATTCTACAAAACTACTTCATTTCAATCTTTGAAATAAAAATCATCCTTATGATTTATATATTCAGGTTGTTTATTTTTTATTGCCATGTGCTCGATGTAAGTCTCAATGACATACATCACAAACAATATTTTTAACTAAAGCATTATTTGCTCCTTGCTTTGAAATTTTCACCTTTTTTTTAAATTTCAGCAGACATTTGAAATAGTGTCACAGCTTCTCGCTGCTTCCATTAAATATATCAAAAATAACAAATATTCTATGTTAATTATTTACTACGAAAAAAGATGCAGTGACAGAAAGAAAAAGAAGAAAAGAAGATACTATCAATACATTGAGAGTACTTTGACCTTGGAAAAGTAGAATAAACAAAAATATTCACGTATGTCTCATCATGAATAATCGATGAAAAAAAAATGTATTTTTGTTGTCTCTAGTATTCAGTGAATAAGTCTGACTTTAATTATAAAGCAAGTATCCTTTGATTGTTAGTAATCAGTTAATTATTATTTTTAGAAATTTAAAAAAAAATTATTCACGTTAAAATGACAGTAAAATTACAAAGATGAGTGGGCAAAGAAAGAGCAAGGTAATACAAAATGAACGTGTTTACTCTGTGTTTCGAGGCGACAATAACGTAAATACTTCATTATGGGATGAGAAAATAGGAAAAAAAAGCATAAACTAAACACAATAAGAGGGGAAAAATGGAGAGAACGGTTAGATTTGTTGAAGAAAAAAGAATTACTTTTCTTTCTATAGAAATCCGTCTGAATATATCCAATGTAATGTTTATCTATATGTTATTAACTTAACAGAAGATCATGTGTTTCTAAATTTCTATGTTTATTGTTAAGAAGTATTACCAATAATAGTAAACAAAAGAATACCACAGTACATGTAAAATATATAGAATAAAAAAAAGCACATCGATGATTTCATGAGATAATACAATAAAATAAAATAAAAATATTTGTTAATCATATGAAGTCATATCAACATTTTGTATGAGAAAATATTGCTTTTGCCGTAGTTACTTTTCTCGTTTCTAAAAGATAATATAACAATTATTGTTATTATCTTCATCAGTTTAAGATTTTTCTTATTTATCAATTCCAGTTCATTATATTATTTTAATGGTATTGTTATAGTGTCAAAAATTGATATCACTGATTTCATTGTGAAGCTCGTCTTGGTTTTATTGAGCTGACACAATATCTTTTTTATGTGATGGCTATATAATCGTCATAAAAAAGTTTACAAAAATAAATACAATATCACGAATCATGTCAAATGTTCTGCTAAACTGAAAGTGAAGAATAATTCAAAACAAGCTGTTGAACTGTTGTTGTACTATTTTTATATTTTTCTATTGCACGTTTTAATTCTGTTATACTTTCTTTCAATCTTGGATCATTATAATCATATGTAACAATATTTAATTCAGGAAAATTGAATAAAAATAATTCTTTTAAATTAATCAATAAATCAGAATTAGGAGCATAAGTACCAGATCCATTATCAAATACTAATTCCCATTCATCATCACATTTATCCCATCCATATTTTGGTCGTGTATGAAATTCACCAGCATAACGAACATATTCTGATCCATTAGCTAATAATGCATGTTTACTTGCCAAATCTGCAAAAAATTGAACATCAGTTTCACTAAAACGCCATGTATTATCATCAATAACATATGTATAAATACATGGCTTAATATGTTGTGTTGTTGGATCTGAAAAAACTAATTTCCAAAGATCATTAATATTAGTTAATTGACCATTTTCATTATGTTTTAATGTTTGACCATAAAGTACTTTATGTGCTAATTTGATTGCATTTCGTGATGCTACTGATATGGGAGAATGGCCAAATATAGCTTGTGCTGCTTTGTATTTTCTATTCCAATGTTGTTGTTCATGAGGTTTAAAAAAAGCTGATATTCTGCGTAGGTTTATTTTCCATGTTGAATAAACACAATCAGCATTAAGCATAGTTAAACGACCAACAGCAAATGAATCATGACGAGAATATCGACAAGGACCATCAAATGTATAAGGAGGTAGATCTTTTGTTTGTTCTGATGATTTCATTGAATGGATAGATAAATGAAAATAACCACTATGATACTTCAATGGACCAATTATTTTATGACCTTTTGGTGGAGCATGATAATTAATTAGATTAAGAATCTCAAATTCACCAATATAATCATCAAGAATTTTTTCATCATCTTTATCATAAACTGTAACTGTAAGTTTGGCATTCAATGGAATATTACGAACAATCCATTTTTCATTATCCCATTTAGGTGTTGCCGTATTTGATAGAATAGTTGATCTAAAATATAAGAATACAATTATATGTCATGACAAAATATATTTAACTATAAGAAATGTGTGACTTTCTAATATTACTTAATTGTATTAGGATGTTAATCCTTTTTTTCTACAAAAATAGAGTATGATTGGAAAAAGTTTCTCGCTTGATTTTCTTTAATTATGTTTGATATATCTGCTTGAATAGATTAAAAATCAGACTCACGTAAATGATATTTGATCATCAATTTTTGCTATAAAATATGGATCAGCATATCCGATGACATCCACCTTTGGTAGATCCTGAAAGAAGAAAATGTAGAATAAAATAAAACTAATAATAAATCAACCTCAGCAGAATGAAATTGAATAACAATATCATAACTATTCTGTGAATCGTCTAAGGTGAGAGATGTCGTGTTTGTGATTAAGCTTCTAAGACCAGAAGAAAGTGAACAAGAAGTCATTAGTTAAATAATCTAAATCTGAAAAACGATAACAAAAAAGCAACAAAATATTTTGAATAAAACCAAATAAATAGCTAACCGACTCACTATAACTTAGTTACTGTGTGATGTATCAAGAATGACTTTCCTGTTGACTCTTTTTTTTCTTTCTTCTATTTTGCAATTTTGAAGGCGTTCGACGACAATATATGTGGCACGTTGTAAATCTTTTTTTTTCTTTTCTCTTGCTTTTCTTTTACACTATACTTGTCAACCTTCCTTGCTCTTGTATTGCACACGTTTTATTATTATCTTTTTTTTTTATAATATAAAAAAACAAGAGAACGCCCATCTAGAGCGTATTTGGAAAGAATATATGGAGCTGACGAATATAAATGTTTCCCTCATGATGTGTATTGGGTTCAATTGAAACCACTCTATATTTTTCGATTCCAATAAAGTGAAGCATGACTTTCTAGTTAACTTGTTTTAATCATTCTATGCAAGACTAAAACGAAAAAAAAGGAGTCCTTGACAGAAGACACAAAATGAGAATGGCTACGAATGGTTTATTGATAAAATAAAATAAAAATTTCACTAAACTCATTTTCATTAACACATTCAACCCGATGCGAGCCGCCGATAGCTCACGGCAAAAAAATCTGAATATTTTCACTCTCTTTTAGCCAAATGATCTGTGTTTTTCGTCGATGATAGAGGAATGTTTAAAGTTTTTATTCATAAGAGAAACGTCAATAAACGCCGTGTTAAGGTGTTATAATTTACTTCAAGAAAGAAAGATGATTTTGCATAGATTTCGAAAAAACTATGTGCATGCATGACAACTTTGCATTATAATTGCTTCAATTTTATTTAAAACTTATTATATTACAACTGTTCCTCTGTAATTTGAAAGAAATATTAGCCTAATTTGTGAGAACTTGCTGAATTTACAACGGTTTACTTATCTAAAGTAACTTTGAGAACATATATGTGGTTGTATTTTTTCGAAAATTGCAGAGAGTTGCTTTTGCTTCTTGAAGTCAATTATAAAGCTTAACGCGGCGTTCATTGACGTTTCTCTTATAAATAAAAACTTTAAACATTTCTTCTATCATCGACGAAAAAACCAGTTCATTTGGTTATAAGAGAGTGGATATATCCAGTTTTTTTATCGTGAGCCACCGGTGGCTCACATCGGATCGAATGTGTTAAGGAAATAATAATATAAGTCTTATTTGCTTATTTTTCTAAGTATGCAACACAAAGCAATAACTGAATTTATCAGTCAACGCCAATAAATTAAGTTTTAGTGGAAGCGTCGAGTTAGTTAAGCTCTAGAACAGAATATAACAAGAACAAGAACATAATTCTTCATTTGACGAGATTATATCGGCTTGAATAATTTCGAAGTACGTGAGATAAACAATTGAAGAGTAGTCACCAAAACGAGAGAAATACTCAAAGATTTTGTATCGAAAAAGTAGGATTGTAATAATTAAAATGAATTGTTACACGAAATTGATCGATTCAACTTTGATTGTTGAGTAAAACAGGATGCGTCTATAGAGTTTCTTCTCGTATGTATGAATGTATTAAAAACTCTCGAAATCATATAAATAAATGTTTCATTCTCATAAATATATAAATCAGTTATTGTAATACATATCGGGACCAGTATAACATGTAGCAGATGATGTTTGATTGTACATTTTAGATTGAGGTGATGCCTCAATTTCGCTACTGCTGTTAAAAAGTTTGAATGCAGATAGTTTTCTTGCATTGTAATGCGAGTTGTATGAAGCAGAGACCGTCACAGGGCAGTTTTTTTGTGTCCTGTCCTGCCCTTTGCCCTGTTATACCTTGCCCTGCCCTGCCCTGGACGATAAAACATAAAATATTTTTTGCCCTGCCCTGCCCTCAGGGCAGGGCAGTACAGGACAGGGCGCCCTGAGGGCCTTTAAATTGAATCTCAACTATAGGATGAATTTATGACATGATGAATAAATCTAATGGGTCTTGTGTTCATTATATATGCCTTGTTTAAGTCATTTCAACAGAATATTATCCATGCGTAGAAACAATCAAAAGTTCGTTTAAATTCTATGAAAACGATACTGTTTTTATATAATTATAATCCTGCTGAGATGCTATGTTAGTCTTTTTAAATTGTCAAGATTGTTTTTAAATTTCTCTAGTCGATTAAGATTAAATAACTAATTTAAAAAAATAAAAATTGATAAATACTTTTGATTAATGAGAAAAAATTTTGAAATCTTATCAGTGAAAGAAAACGAAATAATTAATCAAAAGTTACACGATAATCGAGCGAAAATGATGTTATTTGAGTTTATTCTTTATAAAAGAAATAATTGGCTTTAATCAAGTATCTTCACTTCTCTTGTACGGATCCAAAGAATAAGCAGGATAACTGCAGAAAAATCAGATATTTATCAATGAACATAGAGATTGTGATTGCCTGAACGCTATCATTTTATCGATTTGCAGATTTTCATCGCTACTTACCAAGAGGTTGCGATTTATTTTCTATGTGTTCTAAATACTTTTGATGTGATAACCTTGGTTAAACTTTTCTGAAGTGGGGGGGAACTGTATTGTACAATGATAAATCAGAATGAGTATCAAATTCATTAGTTCTGATGAAACCAATTGAAAAGACAGGTTCATCACTGGTTGATGGATGTTGATGGAATTCCATCGATAATAGATGTTTTGAAAGATTCCATTTAGCTTCGAAAAAGGCTTCCAAATAAACTTATGTGAAAAATTAATAGGGCAAAAAAATTTGCCCTGTCCTGCCCTGTACTTTTCTTCGGTCGCCCTGCAGGGCAAACAGGACAGGGTAAAAAAAGAAGTTTGCCCTGAAGTACAGGTCAGGGCAGTACAGGGCAACAGGGCAGCCCTGACCTGATGACGGTCTCTGGTGTGAAGTGAGTTACCGGATGCGTATTCTTTTGTTGATATAAAAAGATCAATTAGAGATTGTGTTTGTTTGAGAGGCTCATCTGATAGAATAATTTGAGTGGTAGCAAAAGATAATTTATCGAATTTGAAGGGTTCTTCATTGATTTTTACCAGTGAATACTGAGAGATAGATGCAATAGTACTAAAATAAAACCAAAAGATCTTGCTCAATTTCCAGTGTGAAGTTTCGAACAATTACCTTTGAAATAAACTGAAGCTTTCCATGGCGTAAATTTCTGCGAAAAAAACGCATTTCCAAAATACGTTAATGCCGACCTGTTTGATGCGCTTCCCCGATATGAAAATTAACAATTCGAAATGCCGGTAAGAAGAACGCGTTTCAAAGCGTTTGTTCTAGAAATTTTGAAACGCGTTAAATAGGTCATCATTAGTGTCAAGTTTGGTATTCACGAAGCTCATGAAACTGTTTTGTGTTTCCGAACGATGACTCATGAACTCGAACAGGTGAACCGATCTTTTGAACTTCATGATCGCCGGATTTGACTCCATTAGGCTTCGTTTTGTAGTGATATACCAAAAGAAATGCATAGAAATGATAGCAAAGGATCTGATCGATTTAAACGTCACACAGAATGCAAGAAATTAAAGCATTATAAAAAAGAAACACAGCCTAGCAATTTTTTGGAAACCGAAAAACGGGTGTTTTTTGTATATCAGCCAAAACTAATAATTTTGAACAGTATTTATGAATCTTGTTCGTATCAAAAAAAACTTCACACTGGTACCTATATCATTTGAAAAAAAAATCAGTTGATTAAACTTGATAAATAATGAAGATATTCAAATTTACTTTTCTCGGAGACTTTTGGAACACCCTGTATTGTGAAGCTACGAAAATATCTTGTTATGATACTGATCTCAATTCTACAATGATCAGTTAGTTTCTTTAAAAGACTACTATAATAGTTTGTGGCATTCTTTAACCATTTTCAAATCTAGTAGCATATGAAATTTGTTTAGTTCATAAAAGCATCAATTATTATATGGTTTAGTTTGATGAATTTTTCATGCGAACTGGAATGACTGTTTCACTTACTGGTGGGAATGAAACTCTTTATGGTGCGTCGTATACAACTGCTGATGATGTTAGTACTTCTGTCGGACGCACTAATGCAAATAGTAACTATGTTATTAGAGAGTCAACAGAAAAGCTTTCAACAGTAATTTTCACAGTCAGCAATCTTGATAAATGGAATCTACTAACAATGACAATTGAAGAAAATAATGAACATCTCTCAGCATTTTCGTTTAGCGTACGGTGAATAATAATCTATTAACAGTTCCACTGACTTCGAAAACAGTTCAAATCGAAGTATTCATGAGATAATGATATTATTTCCATGCAACTCACTGCTGTACTCAAGCTTTGGAGCTCTTATCATTTTGAAGCGTTCAAATGAATCTGCCGTTCAACACCCTAAAGCAAATTTTTTTGCTTATTAACGCTGTTTTTTTTTGTTATGGTAAACTAGTTATTTGACAACTCGAAAAAAATCATAGCTATTGATTTTGTATCGATAAGTGTTATTGTGTTTTTCGTTCTTTGGTTACGTGTTTATATGTATGGTTACTGTTTGTTTCTATTTTCTTTATCCGTTTGTGTATGTATTTATATTTTTTTTACCTATAACAAGTAATTATCGCATAATAATTAGTCTACTCATATTCGTGAGTTAGTGTAAAGTCTAAGAAATAATTATTATATTCAAACAATTCATTTGACTCTACAATAAGACATTTTCACTGAGAAAAACCTCAAATACGAAAATATTTACTTTTTCTTCTTACTCTTGCAAGTAACTTCTATCTTGTTTTTTCTTCTCTCCATCGTACCACGTGCGCTGTGTCGCGAAATGGCTTCCATACACTAAAGAAAAAGTTTCGTTTTACCTGGTAGGTAATTATTTGTGTACTGTTCCTTAATAAATATAGAAAAAATAATAACATGGGAGAATTCGTTGAACTATAACATAATTTGTTCTTCTAGACATCTTGAAATGACTTCGACTAATGACAAGATCGATACATTATCAAAAAAGATTGCTGAAATATCTATTCAACAAGATATTATATGTAATACAAATATCTCGGAAGCAAATAACTATTATAAAACACGACAAACTTCAAAAGGAGTAAATTTTGCTCGTCTTGAAAAAGGTCTTCTCTTATTTATCTATATTCATGAAACAACGAAAAGCATTCTTTACTCGGAAATAGCACTATGGGATCGTCGTCTATGTATACAAATGATAAAAAATGGTGATTGTCCTAAACTCCGCAATCAATGTCGCTATGAACACGAGACTTTGTATCGTCAATCAAATATCTGTCCTTTTTGGTACACTCATTCATGTACTTATGGCACTAAATGTCGATTTTCTCATGAATTTTTTCCAATATCTAATTATCATCATTATATTCTTACTAATACAGATAATATTGTATATAAACTTATTCGATTTGTTCGAAACTTTGCTGGACATTACATTGATTCAGCAATTAAAGATGAAAATGATCTACAACAACTTCATAAAGAAATGGTTGTTTTAATGGTACATCTTGTGCATTTTTTAAGTCCTAAACGATCTAATTCAATTGATCATCTTAATTTGTTTCTCGAAGCAACCACTATTAAACAATTAATTTCACCAGATAGTCTTCTCGAAGAATTAGAAAAACCGTACAATGTACCTAAAATATTTTTAGAATCAACTCTGAATTTTAATACTCATTGGTATCGACATGGAACAAATAAATGTTCTGTTGATTTTAGTCAAATGTCTACTCAATTTATAACTCATTTTAATAGTGTTTTTATCGGTTTTTACGAAGGACGTCTTAAATCACGTGGTGCTCCAATTGCATGGGCTTGAATATTTAAAATACTTGATTGATAATCTTATTTCTTTATCTGTAATCAAATAATATATTAACCATGTTAATAGGTATTCAGTTGTTAAGCAAGAGTGTTTAACGAAATCTTAAGTTGCTGTTCTCTATTGAGAAATACCGTCAAAGATCAATGTTATTTTTTATTAAAAAGAAAAGGAGCATGTTCTCAAGTACACAAAAATAGGAACCAATAAAATATTCTTTCGATATCATTGATTCATAGGAATTTTGAATCAAATAAATGGAAACGTCTTTTTGGCATTTGAGAAGAGCTATGGGAATGAAAAATATCATCTTCATAAAATATAGAAAAATAAAGTTGTAGTACGTGATTAGGATTTATCGTTGATTCTCTGGATAATAAAATTAGAAGAAAAGCTTTTGGAATGTTAGATGATGAAGAGCAAAGGAAAAAAGAATGGAAATAGAAAAGTTTAACAGCTAATGTCATCAGAATAATTGATATATGCAGGTTTCAATCTTACATTGAACTTGTTTTAAAAAAGCTTGAAAAACAACTGGCCTTTATTTCATGTACTATCATTTTTTCTTTTCTTTTGAGACAACATGTACTGGTTATCATTCTGGTTAATATTTGTATGTCATAGTTTGATGACACAGAGTAGTAATAGACAGCGATATTTTCAAGTCGATCTTTTTCAATGAGACCTTTTTTGTGAAGTCCAGTTGATGACACAGGATGAGGCATCATCAAATTCCTATCTATTCAATTCGACTTGTTCATCATGTCAAAATCTTATCAGTATTGGCGCACTACTCGAGATCTATAGAATTATTGATATCACCGTTGATTGTATCTTTTTGTACATAATTGTGATTGTTGTGTTCATGATATAACTGAAGAAATATTTCAAGTAATTAATACTTCTCTTTAGAAGTTATCGAGTGATTATGAACATGTACAAAAAATTTCAATATCGATTTATGTATCTCCACCATACAACAAATCAGAAGGATAACCAATTAGTGTAATCCAAAATGTTGATGATTTTACTTACAGTTCATAAAATTTTCTTTTAGAAGTATATATATATACAAGGATAAACATGAGAGCACCTAGGTTGACTGATCAACAGTAATGTAGATTGAAAAGAAGATAAATATATCGAAATAGAGAAGAAGCAATGAATAAAAAAGACATTTCTGTGAAATAGAACTACTAAATGTATATTGGTTTCATCAATTAGTATGAATGATACGAAGAAAAACAGTGATTAAGTATTGCGATCATACAAGAAAGAAATAACCAAAAGACTAACGGACGAGTAGTGGTAGAATTAAATATAATAATGCCTGTTATGATAGTCTAGACGAATATAAATGATTTTGCCCAAGAGAGTATCTTTCCATGCAATAGAGAGGAAATAAGCTGATTTCTGATAGTGTTAATTTCTTCATGTCAGCAGGAATTTGCATGTAATATTTACGAGGGTTACATGTCACGCTAGTAGAACATTACTCAACTCTTACTATTGAAAATATTTTTGTTGTTTAAAAATAGACGACGTTGACCGAAATTCTGAAAAGATATAGTCTTAATCAATTGTATTAACGAATAGTTGTTAAAGTATTATCTTAAAAATTCATTTAAAAGAAATATATTTATTTCTGATTATGTATCAGATACATGACATATCTTCTCAAGTTTTCTAATTGCTATTATTGTTAAAACCAAATACTAAGAAACGTGTTTTCATTTCTATATGTTGATTGATTTCTTTTTTCCATAAGCCATGTCACAAATTCTGGTGATAAACATTTTATATCATACAAAGTTTCAAATGTGACACTCGATAAATGTTTAAGTTGTTCAATAATTAATTTAGTATCATCAATATTTTTAACTGATACTTGTAAATGTTTTATATAATCAGGTACTAATAAACAAATATTTTCTGCACTTGTTAATGAACTATCAATTGTCAAAGTATGTAAATTCAATGTTTGTTTAAGTAAATGAGTAATATTAGTAAGTTTATTTGAAACAGATTCTGAATCAAAATCAATACTGATTAATAATTCAACGATATATGATAAATCAATAAATGTTGAGAGATATTCAATTGAACCAATGGGCCATTCATTATCAATAAAAAGCAAGAGTTTGTTCAGTTTGCGAAAAAGAGTATAACTTGCTGATGTATTCTATATAAAAAAATAATAATTTGTCACATTTATTTAAATAATTTAAAGATAAATCTTTTCCTTATCGAATCTAAAAATCAAAATTCTCATCCATGTTTTGAACTCTACTCGCTATCTATAAATTAAAAAAATGATCAACATTATCAATCTTTCTCTATTATTCAATATCTAATTCGCTGTCTTTAGACAGTGGATGAATACTTTTGATCATATACATTCACTGACTTGAATAATGTTGTGTATTAGACAACATTTGACATATAAAAGTCAATTTGTTTTTGTAAATTCATTTAAATACCTTTACATCTTGATTATGACGAGCCATTAAATCAGTTAAATTTAATTGCATTTCACGTACATTATCTGTCATTGAAACATCATTATAAAAATTTGAATACGTTGAACATGTAATTTTATCTTCATGAGGATAAAATCTTACTTTTGATTTACAAATTGGTAATGAATAAATACTATAATTAGCTGAATCTTTAAAATAATAACAAACAACAAACCAATGTTTATTATCAATCCAAAATGGTGTTCGAAATGAAGTTATCAATGATTCAACATTAATTGAATCTTCAACTCTAACATCTGTAGTACCACAAAAAGCAAATTCAAATTTATTTAATTTTAATAATTTCTTTTGAATAAATTTTTCCCAACAAAAACCATTAGATAAATTTGTTCCTCCAACTATATGAAGATATTCTAATGAAGGTGTTAAAGATAATATTAATTGACATTCATTCACATTTAATTCACTATCATCAAATGTAAGTGAAATTAATTGTGGATAAGAAATTAAAGAATCAATATCAGTTAGATCTTCTATAATACAATCTTGTAATACAAATTTTTTTAATTGTAATGAATAGGAAAGTATTGTAGAGAATTGTATGAAATTTATACGATTAGATAGTACGAGAGATTGAAGTAAACATTGATTAGGCCATATTAAATCATCGATTTTACTCGATGATAAAAAAAAATCAAGATGTCGAAGATTATTATTAGATATTATTGAAGAAATTAATTGTAATGTTTTTGAATTTTGAAGAATATTATTTCGAAAAGTAAATGATAATGATATAAGAATATTTTTAAATGGAAAAATATTATGAAAATCATTTTCATCGATTTCTATAAGTGTTAATGAACGTAAACAAGTAAATTGTTGAATTTGAAAAAATGAAAAAAAACATTTGATTTGATTTGGTGTTTTATTATCATTTGAAAGTGTAAGTGAAATAATATTTTCTGGATGTATTAAATAACAAATTGAATGGAAACATAATTTAGATACTGATTGAAAATTTAATTTATATTGATTATATGTATTAATAATGGATTGAAATCGTTTACAAACATTACCAAATGAAAATAGAATAGTTTGATTATCAAGATTGTTTAAAATACGATAGATTAATTCAACTGGAAGTGTAAAAAGTGATGGAATGTTGATGTTAGTAGCCATTTTATAACTTTCAACGCGTCTTCATGTTTATGAAGTTTGATGTTAGAAAGAATAAAAACAATCTTGTTTTCGTTCTGCGAGACAAGAAAAAACAAAAGTACTCGAAAAAACGAATGTTTATGAATGTCTTTTGAAAATGATTGAAATGTAGATTTACCATTTGATCATGAGATTTAAATTTATTGTTCGCATAAATTTTAAATAGATCGTTTTGGTATTTATCATTTGATTTAAATCAAGGTCATTGTATGAGAAAAGAAATCAATGCGATATAAAACACACGTGTATAAAATGAGTGGGTTTTTATTGTCTTACCTTATCAAGCGATAAGATGACTTAAAATATAACTATACTATTACAATATAATTGTTGATTTAAAAAAAATCATCAAAATTAAAATTGTTTTTTATTAATCGATTCACAACTAGATATTAGAAGTTTCTTTCATTTCATGATTAATTGAATATGTGGATGTCCTAGTAAATCTACTGAATTCAAGGTATCTATATCCTGAGTCAATTGTCAGCAGGATACCTTTTTGGATATTCTATTACCAGTATGTCACAAGATCTCCGTTGAGTATCCTGCTGAAAATTGTCTCAATGCATGAGTACGTACTTACTATGTACGTATCTACAGTTTCTATAGCATTCTATGAAAAATTTCTCAACAAATTATTAGATTGAAAATTTATAAGCATTTTGTAGTCTACTGATAAAAACACATAAAGTACTCAAAGATTCATGCGTCATACTGGTAGCAGGGTATTCTGAGCTCAGTACATTCGGGAGAATGATCAACAACTTTGTAACTATTCGATAAATTCATCATTCATTGATGATAGGTCTATATTTTTTCATTCATCAATCGAAGATTTGACATTGATTGAATGAAATGAGGGTGTGAGTGGGTGTGAGTGTGAGTTTTCTATTCACTCATACCTAATTCGAACACGAAAGTTGCAAAGACTAGACAATCAAAATCTTGAAGAGCAAAATATTGAAGGAAAAACATCAAAAAAAAATTCATCTAAGAGATAAAATCTCGAAAATCAGTAATACCAAAAGAAGTATCCAATATGAAGAATGTTGAATTACAAGAATTTAGAAAAGAGTATGTCAAAAATCAAAATATCGAAAGTGCTCAATATGGGAATAAAACTATTGGAAGTTTTTCAATATTGTATTTTTTTATCGATTTTCTCTGCTAAATGAAAGAAAATTAGATTCTTTTTTTCTTCTTGAACGTAAGAATATCGTCGATAGATGGAAACTTTATTATACCTTCAATTCAAATACAATAACTAAATTTTTAAGTAAACATACAACAATGAATTAATTTAAAAAAAAATTTTTGTGATCAAGAAAGACACCCCTTGTAAATATTCTTGAACATAAATATCTGAATTAGCGTGAACCAAGTTCAAAGTGTTTTAAGCCTATCTTATATGAACCATACACAGATAAAATATAAAAAAAATCAACATGTAACAAGTCCTGAAAAAACCAAGAAACTATAGATATCATACTTAAGTAGTCTTGGGTAAGTTGCAGATAATGTCTTCAAGTCTGTCTTAGAATTTTTGGGAACGACTTTATTTAACATGGACTTTAAAAGATGGCTGGATAGGTTATAATGCATGAACTGAAAACCTTTGATAAAATATGAACTGGTGACACACACACTATTCGCAAGATTTCATGTTTACGCAGTGTCAGATTCGTCTTCCTTGACAGAAAAAAAAGAGAGATACACTCAGGAATATAACGATAGAACAAGTACACGAACAGATGATCGATATACGAACATGATGTTCCGAATTAATCAAAATTTGGATATGGATTAACATTTTCTTTTTGTTGTTTTTTTTGTGATATTTATATTGCAGTAAACTTTTTTTCGATTCAGAGACATACAAAACGACCAAACAAAACTTAATTTTACCTTTCAGTCTTCTTAGAAAGAAAAATATCTGAATATGAAATTAAGGAAAAAACGTTTTTTTTTCGGACTTTTAATTAATAAAAATAGTGCAAACCTTTAATTATAGGGGGGAACGTCACACTTCATTACATTAGAATTAAGTCTGCTTTGACTTTGATATACATAGCACTGAAGAAGTTTATCAAATGATAGTAAAGCATAATATAAAAAATCGAATTAAGATTAAATCGATGTCAGATAAATAGATATGACACAGTAAATCAACTATTCAAATAAATAAAACAAAATTATCTTTTTAAACATGATAGAATATTTTATGTACTCTGAAAGACAAAAAGATTCGTTTAAGAAATAAAACACAATGAATCAATAAACAATTTGTCCAACTACTACAAGAATTTTCAATCTCATTTGTGTAATATTGTTCAATGCATCACTTATTTATTCTCATAAAATAATTGTGGTTGTATTCAAATAGATTGTATAAATTCGTAGAACACATAGTTAGTATTGAAAACATGTGACGTTATTTTTTTGTCATGATTTCATGATTCATGATTACGCTAATATTTCTTTTTTCCTTTTTTCGGGTTTCATTGGTCTATTCAAACAGAAAAAAAAATCATATTTTGATAACATAAGTAATATAGCTAAGGTTTTTTTTGTTACTAATCATCTTTATCAATGGAGCATATAAAAAAAAAGTGTCAGTTTGTGTTATGTAAAGCAACAAGGTTACTGTACAAGTCGACGTAAAATAACTAGTTTTACCGCTGTTTGATATATGCCGCTTCTTAAATGCTTTACATGGTGTAGTGGAAGACGTCATGATTTAAAGCGTCAACTAGATGATGTTGATGATTATGAAAATGTACAAGGAGAAGAAAGTGACGAAGAAAGGATAGACTGTGATGACAAGAATACAAGTCATCATAATGGAACAAAAATGGTCTATTTTGCTTGTGAAACACCACAGCAACGTATTATTGACTTACTCCGATCAATAAACAATTCTGTTGAGGTAAATTCATCTGTCTATATACATATGTATTTGTTTTACATAAATCATCTAAGTAAATTATAATTTCAGACGTTTACAATAGAAAAAGATTGCGTGGATTATATAAGATCAATAATTAATAAAGTTTTTCTTATAATTGATGGTTTACCACCGATGACTTTGATTGAAGCCATTGAATCATTAAAACAAATTGATTCAGTATTTTTTTATGCTCCGTATTCGGATACAATTGCTGAAATAGGAGAACAGGAACACGATTACCTTATTAATTTATGTGAAACTGAAAATAGACTTCTACATAGTCTAAGAAAATCTCTTGAAGAACTTGATAAACACACAGTTACACTTAGTATATATAATAAAAAAGACACAGCAATACGAGATCTTTCAAAAGAAACTGGTTCATATTTACTTTTTCAATTATTCATACATTTATTAAAAAATATGCCAAAAACAGCTCAAGCAAAAAAAGATATGGTTACAGTTTGTCGAAATTATTATCGTGGAAATTTAACTGAATTAAAAAATATTGATGATTTTGATCAAACATATAAATCAGTTGATGCTATTCCATGGTTTACCAAAAGAACATTTGTGGATAAGTAAGTTTATTCAAAAAAAGAAAGAAAGAAATGCAAGTTTATTTTTCACAAATATTTTTTCTTTTATTTTAATTTTTTAGATTTATTAATAAGGCACTTCGTACAGAAGATATTGAAGTATTGTATCAATGTCGTTTTTATATAATGGATTTAAGTGAACAACTTGAAATAAAATTTTTAGAACAAAAAAAAAAACAAAAAGATGTTCTTAAAATTTATCGTGGTTTAAAATTAAGTCATGATGAATTAGTAAATTTTCAAAATAGTATTGGAAATTTAATTGCAACAAATGAATATTTATTAACAAGTAGTGAACGTTCAGTTGCGTACAATTTTGCAACAAAATCTGCTAAGAACGAAGATGTTGTACGTGCTTTATTCGAATACCATGTTGATTTAAATGTTGTTCAAAAAATTGTTATTGCTGATATTCGAGAATATTCAGCATTTCCAGAAGAAGCTGAAGTTTTAGTTGATGTCGGTAAGAAAAGTTCAATGTAAATCGTTAAAGATAAATATTTACAAACCAAGAAGCACAAATCATAACACAAACTGTTAGAATATTTCTATATCAACATCGTTTTCTAACACAACTTTGATCTTATTGTCTGATCTATTGCCATACTTGCATTGAGATTAGCATAGTACTAGTTGTTTATTATGATATCCAACATGTAGTTAGCTAGGAAGGGGTCCTTTCATACCCGATCAGATCCGAGTGCACAAAGACTTGAACACAAAGCTTCCTATCAACGTGTCTTATTACAATGTCTGAATAATGTAATTATTGAAAATTCAAAAAATCGTTTATCAATCTATGAGAAAAGAACCATCGTCAAGTAATTTTTGATTATGGATTTTTTCAGATATTATCCAAGTAGGATAATGTTAAAGCTCTATGAAATGCAATATTTCAGTTTTCAATCTTGAGAATACGTTTATCAGTGTTATCGGTATATAATAGTTCATGCATCGTCAAATAATTTGATACATAAGAAATAGCTTTAAGAGAGTTTTGATTATGATATGTATTTAAGAATTTTTTTGTTGAATAATCTAATTATCTTGATATATTACGAAAGAAATCCTTATTTTTCTTTTATAGGAGCAGTATTTCAAATTGATTCTTGTGAGTATAATGCCGAAGATGATTTATGGCATATTCAAATGCATGCAACTGATCAAGGAGCTGATTCAGCTGCTGAATATGTCGAATACCAAAAGAAAAAAATGGCTGAATCTAATATAGGTCTAATGTTTGGTAATTTACTTCTTGAAAATGGTGAATATGCTAAAGCAGAAAGATATTTTGATACTATTCTCAATTGTTCAAATCCTAATGATGAAGAAATTGCTTGTATCTTTTTTAATTTTGGTCGTACACATCGATTAAAAGGTGATTTTAATCGTGCAATAAAATGTTATAATCGTGCATATAATTTACATATGAGTGCTCGACCAAAACGTTTAGCGAGTGCCGGAAAAACTTTAAATGGTCTTGGTGTTGTTTATAGTGAACAAGGACGACAACTAAGAGCTGAAGAATTTTTTCAACGAGCTATGAAATTATATAAAAAAAGTATTCCAAAAAACCATGTTGATGTTGCTGGAACATTAATTAATTTGGGTACTCTAGATTATGATCGACAAGACGTAAGATAAAAAAAACGACCCTACCGCATAAGGTGATCCATTCAGAACTGAGAAATCAAATATACCATGTTGTAGAGCAAGACAAGGTGCGTCGAATCATATATAATAAATCTTATTTTCATGAGGTTTTGAAGGAACTAGATTCAAACAAATTACTAGTAGATGATTAAGGATCAAAAGCATCATCAGTAAGTGATCATTATCGGGCTACTACGACCTCGTATGCGGTAACATCTTCGATCATTCTATCTTTGATAGGAAACAATTCAACTTTTTGATGATCGACCATCGTTTTTCATGGCTAGTTGTTAATGGTGAGTTTTCGTGTGTTCAATCGTACCAATTACAAAAGATATGACCACTCGTCAAACTTTCCTAAAAATTGTCCACGATGTAGCACTACAAAATTCACTGTTCAGAAGTTCTTCAAAATTTGTGCGTCATGCTCAAAACTGCCTTGCATTGACAAATCTAGAACAATTTTTGAATCATTTTGCTCGGTTTATACTTTGTTTCAATATTCGGAGTCGCCGTAAAAAGTTATATCAAACAGACTATATTTCGTCTAATTTTTTTTGGTCCACCAAAAATGGACCCCTGGAGAACCACAGGACAAACTTCGAGAAAATATGACTGAGAAGCGGTACAGGTCAATTTTTGATGAAAAACAAATTTAGACGAAAGATAGGCTATTTGATGCAATTTTTCATGCTGATTCTGAATATCATATTTATTTTATATGCGAATGAAGTTTTGATACTCAGAATATTGAAACAAAGTATAAAAATGGGAAAAATGATTCAAAAATGATTCTAGATTGGTCAATGTAAGGCAGATTTGAGCATGACGTACAAATTTTGAAGAACTTTCGAGTAGTGCATTTTGTAGTCCTACATCGTGAGCAATTTCTGGAAAAATTTGGCGAGTGCATACATCTTCTGTGGTTGATACGATTAAACACACGAAAACTCACTATTAGTAACTAGCCGTGAAAAACGATGGTCAATTATAAAAAAATTGTATTGTTTCCTATCAAAGATAGAACGATTGAAGATGATAACCATACGAGATTGTAGCCCATTGAAAGCTTTACAAAATTGCCTATAAAGAAATTTTTTTTTACAAACACTTTTCACTGATACCAAGCCCAACAATGATCACTTACTGATAATGCTTAGCCGTCTACCAGTAATTTGACTCTAGTTTGTTCAAAATCTCATGAAAATAAGATTTATTATATATCATTCGATGTGTCTCGTCTTGCTCTACAACGTGATATATTCGGTGTCTCAGTTCTGAATGGATCATCTTATCCGACAAGGTGCTTTCAAATAAATCTAAAACTTTTCTTTTCTTTCATCTAGTATGATCAAGCAGCATTTAAATATCTTAAAGCTAAAAAAATTTATGATAGTTCTCTTCCACCAGGTCATCCAAATCATGCATTACCAAGAGTTAATTTAGGTAATGTTTATTTAGCTACTGAAGATTATACAAAAGCTTGTGAAGAATATGAAGTAGCGTTGAAATTACAACAAATATCATTACCAAGTAATCATCCAGAAATAGCTCATACATTACATAATCTTGCAATTGTTAAAACACATCTTGGAAATGTTGAGCAAGCTAAACAATGTTTAGAATGAGTATAAGAAATAATTGCTCATACATTATCAGAGAAACATCTAGTTATGGTTTTACTTAGTAAAAAAAAACCTTCATGTCAGACGAAATTGGAGGATATATTTAAACGCGGGATTAACAGACAATATTTATTTTTGTATTGTAACGGTTTTTCTTTTTCTTTTCCTCTTTGTTTATTAACATGAACTATTCGAAATAAAATACTCTGAATTTGATATTTTATTGAACAACAGTCACTATCTTTATATGAAAAAATGAATAAATTTCATTTTTAAATATTTACATTATTCCCTTTTCTTAAAGAAAGAGTCTTACATTTGGAAAATATATGTGTGTTTGTCTGTCTGTCCAAGCCAATCAGGAATGAGCTTTACTATTTTTCGGTTTTCGATCACTCTAATAGAACTTTGCTATAGATTATCGAGGGCCAGGATGAGTGTGAGAGAAAGCCACACAAACCCACATCCCATCTAATGCATCATGGTACTGCAAATCACATATAAAAAGTGTTGTTATTAAATTTTTCAAAGAAGAAAGAATTTAAAGATATAGTCTGTCAGACACATTCAACTGGCGTCGCTTCGTCTGAGCTTCTGTTATTCAACTATTTTAAAACATAAATTAAATATCTACCTAGATGCAATAAATTTAACTAAGCAATAATCGAGTAATTAGTTTGATACATTTTGATGAATACAAAAATATTATTCAAAAGTAAATCGAACTTGCTATTGAACATTGTTATGATGTCTTCTAACCTTTGCTGTAGACAAAGAAATATAATGTACTTCTTATCAAAGTGATGTTACTAGTTCTCAGAACTTTTTGACTGCCCTATGTAGATCACTCTTCTAACGTAGCTTAATGAAGGAAACATTTGTAAATCTCTTTTAAAGAAATTTCACAAACTCAAAATTAACTTAACCACTTGAAAGTGCTTTTATTTTGAACTTGTTTCTACTGAAGCGCTCGATACAGTTCTTCCGATATCTTTGTTTTGTTCGATTACTCAAAATTTTGATAAGTATCGACAGATCGAAAACTTCTCGAAGAATCGAACATAGATCTTCGATAGGACAATTTTCGAGTGCTCGAAATCCGATGACTGCAAAAGAGCTCGAAATCAAAACAGAACAAATAAAAAAATATATATTTCATATTTTTAAGCGCTCGTCACACCCATTGTATACTTTTTATTATCTGCTTGGGTATAATTTGAAAAATTTTCGTACAATTTCAATAAATATTCAAATTCAATTTCCAAGTATCTTATTAAAATATTGTCGAAATGATGTTAAAACATAAGATAGTGTATTTCTATGTTTCATTTTCAAGATATCACTATTCAATGGAAGTATTTTTTTTGTTTCTCGATTAATCCAAATTCGAATAAGAGATGGTTGTCTTGGATGTCTTGTGATAATATGTGTTGACGATAAATAATATTGTAACCATTGAACAAGTTCATTTTTTGAAGATGAAAAATTTCGAAAAAATTCTTTATCATCTTCACATTCAAAAATTAACAATCGAAGTTTTGACATATGTCGAATAAGATCAAGAATATTAATTCGATGTTTAATACGAATTGAAAGAATTTCACATTGAATTCCAAGTATTGAATTAATTAAAGTAAAACAATCTTCTTTTGTATAATATATTGATCGATTAAATAAAATATTAATTAAATCAATTCGTCGAATTGATTTACTTGTTGTTAATTCAAATAATTTTATAGATGAATCAATAAATGATTGAAGTTTTAATGAATAAAGACAAGAGGCTTGATCAAATAATGTTTGTAATTGATAATAATCAGAATATTTATAAATATATACATGAAGTGATTTTAAATGATTTAATGATGGAAAACGTGACCAAAATGTATTATCAAATGAAAGATTTATCTGAAGATGATGAATATTATGAAAACGAGCACGTAAAAGACTAAAATTATCTAATAAAGTATTTTCAACATTTCCATGACCTTAAATTTTTACATGATCATATGACCAATATTGTTGTTCATCATAACAAGTTGATTTAGTACACGACTTATTTGAATAATCAAATGTATCAAAACTATAAGGTAATGTATAAAGTGTAATCCATTTATATGGATCTGATGGATTCCAATGACATCGAACATACCATTGATGTTCTTGTAGCC
The DNA here is from genome assembly GCA_905250125.1 of Rotaria sordida. Classification (NCBI taxonomy): domain Eukaryota; kingdom Metazoa; phylum Rotifera; class Eurotatoria; order Philodinida; family Philodinidae; genus Rotaria; species Rotaria sordida. The sequence continues at coordinate 43,338 of CAJNOL010001071.1, read as the reverse complement.
AAAATGGAGTTCGAAATGATGAAAGTAATTCATCAATAGTTTCTTCGATAGTATTATTATTCTCTCGAAATTCTAATTCCATTTTTAAATGAAATCTTTTAAGCTTAGGTAAATACGTAGAAATAAGTTGTTCCCATATATTTCCATCTAAATAAACTTGTAATGTTGTAATTATTAAACGAGATAGATTAGGCATATTTTCTAATAGATTATTCATTGATTGAATTGAACCTCCAAAATAAAGTTTTATTGATTCTATTGATGGCATGATATTTGTTAAATGATCATTTCTAGAATAAGAATATAGAGTTGTACAAAATTGTTGAAGACGAGGTGTAAATTTGAACAGATGAGATAAACAATTTAAATTACATGGAATATTCTCGATAGAAAGATATTCGATAGATGATGAAATTATAGAGATATTCAACAACCGTATTTCATTTGTCTGAAGACCATTTAAATTACAATGTGTAAGTGTTGATAAACTCCAAATGTTATTCAGCAAATCGACAATATTTTCTTGTCTTTCTTCATCGTCATATTTAACTATATTGAGATGAGTAAGATGAGGAAGATATCGACATTGATATATTATTTTATATAATGTATCGAAATGATTAATACGGTATAATGACAAGGATTGTAAACAAATAAATCGATTGAGAGTAAAACCACGAGATAGAAGAAGTTCAGGTAAACCAGGTGTTTCATCGGACGAAAGACGAAGTGAAATAACTTGATCAATAATTAATGGAAGAAGTTTCTCAGAAATATTATCGAAAATTTCTTTCGATAAAGATTTTAAATTAAGTTGATGAACTTGAAAATGATAGTTAAGTAGTTTGTTAAAACGAGAATTTAGTCCAATAAAGGCTTGAAGTAGATGAGTAGTATCAAAGAATTCAAATAAATCAAGTAATAATTCATTTGCTAATGATTCAAGTTGTACCATTTCTTTTTTTTTGGCAAGAACAAAACAAAAGGACCGTCTCAAGCACTCTTACTTTTAGTGTAGAAGAACAGAGAATGTGATGGTTTTATCGTTTTTTAACAAATTTTTACACTGCCTAACCATTCATCTGTGACGCTACTTTTCTTTTCTTTCTTTGATAATGATTCTCGCCATAAAAAGAAAAAAAATCAATATTGTTTCTTTTTTTTTGTAATATCAACGTGTCGCATGTTGAAATCACTATTATTGTTGGCCATAAAAACAAATGATTTACAGTCGAATAATTGAAATAAGTTGAACAAATCATAGAAGATACCTTCGTAATATATCATTTGTAAATAATGGAACAAAAAACAAACACAATCATCTTTGAAATCGAACAAGAAAGAAAAGAATAAAACATGCTTCTAAACATTTTTTTTTAATAAATAATGCCATAAATATATGACAATTCGAAAAAACTTTGATTTATATTTCTTCACCTATTCTTCATATAATTTGTCAGTAAAATAACCAATTTATTGTCGTTTGAAATCATGATTTTTTGTTTCTGTCTTTTGATACTAAAATATTTTCATACGATGAAAACGTTTTTTGTGTTGATTTATCAATTCACACTTGAATATGATGCATATTCACCTATATATCATTCAATATGTTAGTCAAACATGAATGATAAAAAAACAGCATGTAACGACGTACACAACGTGGCATATGCACGCAATGTTTTACTGTCATATGGCGTGTATGTGAACGCGTCATAGAATGAAGTATATTTACATTTACCGCGGATTATTTTGTTGTATGTGGAGACATGTTAATGCTTTTTTTTTAAATTCTTGTATGCTCATGCATGAAAATGCTTTAAAAAGACGAAGCACATAATCGCTTCCTGATATAAGCTCCAAACATACTTACTTTGTTTATAAGGCGAATGTTTCCACCATTCGTTGATCTATTAACATTGGTGGTACAAGTAAAACTAGAGAATATTATAACCACCTGTGGATGGTACGACATACGTACATATGACTAATAATAACTATTGAAAAATTCGAAAAAATGAGCAAATTTTTTGAATCAATATAGGGTGATTATTCAAGACTAAATTGATTTTTAACATGCAATAAATTATCACACGTAGGACAGAAAATTAAAGTCTTGCATGTGACAGCATTATGGGAGTAAAAGCGAAAATCTTCTTACTTCATCGTATTCTAAGGGTATATCAAAACTGTTCCTCTGAAATTTCTTAGCTATGGTCAAGTCTACTATCAACATGTGTCATGAACATATTGGTTTGAGTTCGTTTTATTTAAGCATTGTCTAGCAATAAAGTCCAAATACTCCATCATATTTCAAGAATTGAGTATCAATGAAGTAAGATGGAATATTCAGACTTTATTGATGATGTTTTTTCTTGCGTGTGTTTGCGACGTGTATCTTTTTGTAGGTACTATTGTCCTGCATTTCTGCGCAACAATTACGAATACTTAAAATAACTTGCAGGTTTGTACATAATATGTAATAAATAAAAAACTATCTTGCAAGTAAACGTGATGTCACTGGAAAAATTTTTGTTACTTAGCAACGTCATTTTTATTTTTAAAAGTCAACAATCAAAGTTTGGACATATTGTTAATAAGATTCATAAGATGTGTTGAATTTTAAATCTTAATAAAAAAAACTTTATATTATGATATTATTTTCAATACTCCTCCATGTCTCTTGTTCTCAATATAGATATTAAAATAGTTACAGAATCTTTGAATCATTATACGTGGTAAGAGTAAAGCAAATCAATGATAAGTTTTATCGGCTTTGATAAGCTATATTATCTATCAAAAGAGCGGTCAAAATCTGTTCATACAGTTTGTTACTCAAAATGCCTAATGATTTATTTGGGTCTGTGACAATTGCACATGTTCTTTTTCAACAAGATAATTACATGAAAAGACTTGAATATATTTATATACAATTTTCACACTACTCTTCAAACAATAATTCACTCGTTTTATAATTCAAACATTATATATATTAAACTAACTGATAATACTATAACATAAGACAACACATTCTAAATTCTTTTTTTAATGTTATACAAATATTATAACGGTAAATTTTATGGAAACTTCATGTATTTGCGAAGTAAATGACGATGATTCTTAAGTTTCTACTAAATATGCATGATTGACATCAGTTGATATGGACTACCACTTGTTGTTTTACCAAAACCAACACCGATATATTCAGCAATACTTACATTCAATTGGAAAGGACGCAATGTATACTGTTGAATTGTTTTATTTGTACTGATTTGATCAATCGATACAGTATACATGGAATGTGATATATAGTACGATCCAATACCAGTATATCCATAGAACCGATGAAACTGATGTTGATAGAGTGCAAAATTTGATTGAAACATTACTGATAAAGTCAGCAAGACTTACAGGTTCATTTGTGTTGAAAATAAGATAATTATTGCGATTATCATTCACACCATTATTAGTTACACTTCCATAAGTTTTGGCTACTGTAAAGAAAAAAAATTCAATAAATGTTTAATAGAAAACACAAATATTATATGCGTGATTTACTGAAATTAGGTTTTTGTATAATTTCTGCAGAACATTCTACAAAACAAAATCTAGTAAAATTTAAACTAAATGATCTTTCGAATTTTTTTGTATCAAAAGAAATATATATTGATTAAATCAAATACATGCAGTAAATGATGGACCAATGGGCATTTATTATTTAGAAAGCAATTTGCTCAATCATCATTGAATCGGTTTTCCTCCCTATTCTTTTATATATTTAGCAATTTTAACAAGTAAAAATATTTTGAAACATCGAGATATCATATATTGCCAGGTGCCCGATCTAGTTGTAGGACACTAGTCCTTGATGAGGCGCGTATTTTAAGAAAAGGATGGACGGAGCAATGACAAAACTGTTTTTTCAGCTGCTTCGTGGATCTCTGGCATGTAATGAGTTTATTGGATAATTTCTAAGAATAAATACGATATATATAAGAATATTATGTATACAAAACCAAAGTGACATTGAAAGACTCTATTTTTTTCGAACAACTATCCACAATCAATTTGTTAATATAAGCAAAATAAGAATTTGAACGAACCGAAAATTCATGAAACAATTGATATAAAGAGAGAGACAGAGAGAGAGAGAGAGAGAGAGAGGCAAAGATATCATTCAGTTTGTATAGATTAACAACTGTGTTGAAGAAGTATTTTTGCCGCAGTACATTTGTTGTAGATACATATAGATTTAATCAATAGATATCAACAATCATTTGATTGTAATCTTTTGTTTTTGTCGTTCTATTTTCTAAAAAAAATATTCTTTTCTCTACAAAGAGAAAAAATAAATGTCGATCTAACCGAGTCTATTTAACTTTATGAAATAGTCTTGTATTTTGATTATTTTATCATCTTCAAAACTCAGGTCTTTTCTCAACACAATCGAACGATGCAATTTTTCTGTAATATAATATTAAAAGTATTAATATTTCTGGAAATTTATGACATGTAATAATTAATAATTGTCAATGAATCCATATGTTTTACTAGTCAAAAATCATAGATGATGATATGTCATCAAAAATGTCATGAAAGTTTTTATTATTATTTCAACATTTATTGATATACCTTGAAGTATATTGGAAAAAACATTGCTGACGTACTATTCATCTATGATTGATAAGAAAAAAAAATAAATCCTTTCTTTGCTTATAAATATATGAAAAGTTTGATATAAATCATATTCTTTATATCGACAACAAAAAGAATTCAACACAATAATGCATGTATCTGATGCTATTATTGGTATGAGATAATATAATAATAGACATAATTCATTGATTTTTCTTTATAGGTTTACTTCTAAGTTTAATCTTCTGCAATTGTGAGAATGATCTTTCTTCAGTTGATACGACTGCATTTATTGCATCAAGAATTTCTATAGATCTCTCTCCATCAAATGTAACTAACTTGAATGAAACTGAGCCGACTTTAAATAATACTGATACATCTAATTGGATTGAAATTGTTGCTACTACAGCAACTTCGACTGAAAATGTTACGACGACATCGACTACAACTGTTATCATCACATCTACTTCGGCTAGAATCAGTATAATATTATCTAAAATGTAATTCATTATATAGTAATTATTTGTATTATTTTCAGATGAGACAGCGCACTCTAAAACACCATCCGTAATGAATACAACATCGACGCCTCCTCAAAACACAGTTAAACCTACAACTCCTTCAGGTTAGTTATAAATTAATTGATCTTTTAATTAAACTTATAAGATTTCTTTTTTAGCAAAGCCGAATTTAGGTCTTATTCTTGGTCTTTCGCTTGGTCTTGGATTACCATTCCTGATTGGTATAAGCATTGCTATTGTTTGGTTTCGGAAAAATCTAATTTCAAGTTGCCGTACATCCCTGAATTCTTTTTCCTAATTCAATGGAAATATATTGGTGATGAAATTAACAATAGTATTTGAGAAATTTGAATAAGATTTTTATTTATTGGCTTATTTGTTTGCTATTGGTCTCTGATTATCTGTAAAAATACGTCAGAATCGACTTTAAAAGCTTAGATGTCTCTTAAAAATAACTAATAAATTGACTTAGTTAACTCTAAAATTTTAAAATCAATTCTAACAATCATTTCGTATTTATGAAAATTTTTTTTTTATATTGAAAAGGTAAGAGACTTTTGTATTCAGCATGCATTATTAAATATATTTATATCAATAATAATTCCTGAATGTGTTGATTAATATATTAAAGAATACCAATGCGATATAATGAACTTTTGAGAAATGCTTTTTTTTTGCAGAAAATCAATTTGATGATGAACTAAATTTATAATTCTTGAAACCACATTTAATCTTTATTATGAAATATTGAGTAAAAATCTCATATTTTTGAATAAGTATTAACAAGAACAAATAAAATCCCTTGCTCTATCAACATAACATTTAAGTCACGTTCTTAAGGTTGTCAACATATTTATTATATTTCTTTTCGTATGTGTGTATAGCATTGACGTCAATTGTAAGCATGCAGACATCTACTATTTTTCTTTATGCATGCCCGATATTATTAATTAATACAACGATTTATTCAGTTGAAAAAGATGATGTGTATGACATCATAGAGAATATTTGCAAAAAGTTAAAATTCTAATCTTTATCATTTGATGTAAAATTTGTTGAATGAGTCATCTGGTCAAAATATTAATCAAAGATATTTATGCGTAAATTGAAGTGAATGAGTAAAATGATTATGATATTGATATTCTTTACCTAAGTAAGGAGTGTGAAAAAAACAATAAGTCTAAAATATTACACATTTTTAATCAATGATTAATTTTAACTGAGTCTTTTTTTTTATTTTTTAATAATTTTGCCCTAAATTGTAAAGGTTGTGACAGAATATTTTGTTGATATCTCAGCTGATTTCTATCGCTTAGATTATTTTCTTTCCTCAAAAGATTCGCTGTGTAATTCTGAACAAAATCGTATAACTGATTCAACTAATAGATTTTCTCTCTCTTTCGAGAACACAACTTATTTTAACAATAAGCTTAAATACAACTTTCCAAATCTGTAATTTTTTTTCTTACAGAAAGCATTTTTATTTTTAAAATATTGTGACTTTCGTTATGATACATTTTAGTGATTAATTGACTTTAAATAATGATTTGCAGTACACTAGTCATGTTAATAAACTGTATATGTATTGTAAAACAATCGCCACAATAGTAATAAATACCTCCATTCACATCACTATTTTGATTCTTATCAGCATTTATAAAAGCGGAAAAGATTGAAAATAAATCTGGCTGAATAATTTTGGGAGCTGTTATAAAAGTTATCTCTTAAATAAACCTCTATCAATTCATAATATCATTTTTTTTTCAGTGACATACAAAATAAAATTTAAAATGAAGAAATGATCCAATCAGCTAAAATTCTATTTTCTGATAAATAAATATTTCTTATAGAACTTGACAATTTGTAAAATATCATATTACGTATAACATCTATATTCTATATAGCATGCATATATATATATATATCAATGAACATCTTAAAAAGTTTGTTTTGCTCAGTTCATATATACTTTTCTATTTAATAAGTTTCGTATATTATGCTTACATTTTCTTCCGAGACACTTTAAAATACTAAGTAATATGAAGAAGAAAAAAAATGTAAAAGCATGTAATAATCAATTAAAACAGCTTTTTCTGTTCGCACCTTTGAAAAATTTAAGTATCACTATTTTTTGAAACATTCTGACATAGTTTGATTTTATTATTTCAGTATTTTTAAAACTAGATTTATTGCAAATATATAAAAACAAGTTAATATTGTGGAAACATTGTAAAATACTATTCCCTAATATGATAAGTAATGAAACATATATTTTCATGGTAGAGAGAGAGAGAGAAAAAAATATTTTTAAATTGTTATTAAAATCAACTGAGTAACAATGCCGACAAGCAGTGAAAGTCTTACTGCATTGAAACCACTTCGGATAGCTTTTTATAAAAATGTGAGTAACATTTCAAAATAAATTTATTATAATTAACTGAAAAAACAATTTATCTATCACGATATTTATAGGACAAAGGTACGGCACCATCTCGAACTATTGAAACAGTAAGAAACAATCAATTTCATTCGTTTCGAAATCAATCATCGCCTAATACAAGACTAAGTACACTTCGAGATATTGATACGTCAACAGACTATCTTAGAGAAGCACCGAGTAAATATAAGTAGATCATGTATATTGTTATGTATTATAATTTAAAAAATAACATTGACATTTTAGTTTTTGTTATCAGATGAAAAACATGTGCGCTGCTAGCATTGGTTGCATTACTTCTATTACTTGCTATTAGTATATTCGCTATGTTTATTGCTACTCTTGCTCTATTAACTAAACCGACTATAACAAGTTAGTAAATGAATTTTTCTCTAAAGTAATATATAAACTCATATAAGAGACAAAAATACGAATGAAATTTATCATAACATATTTGGAAATTTTGTAATTTAATTTTTATACTAATCGAATTGTTTCTAGCAATGACTATTGAAGCTACAGAGATCTGATGCTTGTGACGTATTTCAATTTTCAATAGGCTTTTCTGATTTTTTTAAACCTAATTTTCTCAAGTTTCACTACAAATACAACATTTCTAAAAGTAGCTCGACAAACTCTATCCAACCATGAGAAAAAAAAGGCTAAAAACATGTCACTCAAAATGTTGAATTATCGACATCTTTCAAATAAATTTATTTAGTTAAATGTGTTTCACCTTACGTACAAGCACCTTCCGGGACTTGTATTAATATATTAATCGATTTTAACAATTGTGGTAAGATTAATAACGTATGTTCATCAACTTACACAAGTTGTTCAGCTGATCTATGTAGTACTCTGTCAAGTATCAAATTAGTTAATGGAATAGGCATATGAGCAGCTTCTGTTAATGGATCAATCGATGATAAATATTTTACTATAACAATACCATTTAATATTACTCTTTATAATACGACGACAACTTCTGTCACTATAACAATTAATGGTGTATGTTTTATTTCGATTATATAAGCTTTCGAATATTTATTTAATGTTTAACAGGTGATTTGTCTTCGAAGCTGTTCGACTACTTTTATTGAAACTGCTTTTCCTATTAGTGCATTTTCTGATGCAACAATTCTAACATATTGGAATGATCTGTACATTTATGCAAATACATCACAAGGTATATACTATAAAAAGTAAGGCAATACTCCAAAACGAAATTTTATCACTGAATATTACTGTAGCCATTATTAACAATCTACTGATTATTATAATTTTCAAGTCATAGTCTTTGAAAATATGCCTGGTGTTGTTCAGTTTATTTATTATGAGGTTATTGATGAAGGTGCTTCGGCTACTGTTGGTGTACAAGGTAACGAAGCAAAACAATAGACATTTATTTACTGATATATAAGTCATTCTGATATCCTAGATTCGAAGAGTAGTCCATTTGTGCAATATTCCTTCGATCAAGCTAATTCCGTGACACAAAATATGATTCTCACATTTGATGCAAATACTGAAACATACAGTAGTTCAAGCATTGGATAGAAACAGATGATAGTTAAAGAATGTTAATTTCGAAATTTTTTTCTTATTCGAATTACATTGGAACATGAAAGATTTCAGCACAACAGCACTGTTGACTGATATTTAGTGTAGATATGTAAACTATCAGAAAATTTGAATTAGGACTAAGATTCAAATTCTTGTTCCTAATATTTAAACAAAAAAGAATAATTTCATGCCTTGTTTTTAATTATTTTTGCAGCATAATTTACATTAAAAAAACAATCATTGATGAAATGTTACTAGTTCGATAATAGTATCATATCAGCTTAAGCCTTGCATATTAAAATATTTTACGCATATATCTATGTGTGCGTGTATTTGATAGGTAAAAACAATAAACTGGTTTGTACAAGCAAATACAACGCATCCTATGACACGTTTATGTGCATGACTTATTGTGAAAAATAATGATAGTTACATTTGTCACTTCATGAGTTTGAAAAAAATTGATTGTTTTATTAAATACTTATCACGTTCATAAACAAACGATGTTTTATTATAAATTATAAGCATCAAGACCTGGAATGTTTTCTAAAACATGGATTAAAGCATCTGTTTCATCTTCTAAATTTCTTTCATTTATGACTTCATTCATTGATATATGTGCAGTGAATACTAAAATTATTCACTCAGGTTTATTTTCAATTTTGTTTTCGCTGCCGTAAGCGTTAGAAAGAATTCAAATAGTGATTCGAATAGAGAAAATGATTTCCAACAAGAGTATAAGAAAATATAAATTATTATCAAATTTGCCAAGACAGGAATTTCAGAAAACAAAAACTTAAGTTTTTCAACATCTAGGACATGTGAATGTAATTTTGTTTAGACTACATAGAACAATAGAATAAATCATCCTCTACAAAATGAGATATCGCCGAGTTCTCTGTGACGTCTTGTTGACTGAGATATAGCAATTTGATTGCAGGTTAAAAATGGTTTTTCTATAAGAAATTGGAAGAAAAATGATTTTAGGGACTTCCATATGATTGCTGTATCTTAGTTAGAAAACGTTGCAGAGAACTCTGAAATGTCTCATTTTGTAGAAAACTATGAAGTCCTTGACGATAATAAGTTTTATTATAGCTGATTTTGACTATACCTAACTCAATACACATATTCATTTTTTAAGAGATCAAATTTCAGGTACAATAAAAATATATTGCGCGCAACTTGTGCCATAGAAACCAAGACAATGGATTTGATGCATCATTCAGAATTATCTAAAAGTTTTGTAGCAATCAGAAAATACAATTGTGCCTTTCTGCTCTATTTCTCGTGGAACAATCGTTGTATGCTTACAAATAACTTTTACGAGTTCGGAATGAAGCCAGTTGTGCATTGGAATCATTTAATTAAGAACAAAACATATTGATTTTCACATATCTATTATTTTGGCTGATCAGGAGTTTGAAATAATTCTCTATTCCATTATTTTGAATAGACAAGACAAACTTTTGATATAGAGATCCAATCAGGCTGAGTTTTTGTAAGTCTGGCCTGTCTATTTTTTTTAATGCCAATAACATGATAGTAATAGAACATAATTAAGTTTTCATCTTCATAGAAAGTTCAACAACTCACGAGAATCAATACAGATGACTACAGTTAAAATTTTCTAATGTAAACATCAAATCATTAATAATTCAGAGAAGTTATGTGCCTTTCGACAAATATCACTGATAACATTATGATGACATAAAGATTCACGTTTGTTAACATTGAATTCAATATTGGTTGTAAAGCCAATGAAACCAGTGAATGTACTTTCGATAGAAAAATCTTACCGTTAACGTAAGATACGCGCATGAGCTAGTAAAAGTGTATAGAGTGTACTACAAATAAGCTTTGTTTGACGAGAATTTCCTTAACTGCTGTAGAATATTTGTATAGATATTTCTATAACTGATTAAAATCAGAATATGTTGATACTGATTTCAAAATTCTTAAATAGCGACTAGAGGATGTTCAACGGCGATACGTTGCGAGTGAGTCTTTTAACTTCCAGATGAGGATCTCATGAATACCGTTGGATTTACCCTACGATCAAAACATTCTGACATCTATAATCGTACCTAAACATCTGTACCCTTATCGAAGTGTGATATTCTCATTCTCATTTTTCCTTTCGAGTACCATCATCTTTGTTCTGCATGAAACTTGTTCAGATTCTCTAAATGAAAATTTGCTGCGACATCAATACATATACATTCTTTTCGTTATCATCTTATATTGTTTGAATGAAACACAAGCTGAAACTTAAGAAAAAATGAATATAGGATTATTGTCTTATTTTTTTCAGTGAATTTTGTAAGAAAAAAAAACATGTTTTTCGCATTTTCTAAGAAAATGCTCTTTATTTGACCTTTCGCTAAAAGAAAATGATACTATAATGAACAATTTTTAAAAAATTGTTTTGAAACACTATGAATGAGAAATGTAATCAAAAAAATAATATATAATATATTCGAATATGCAATAACAATCGAATTGAACAGCAGTTTTAAGAAATTTTAAAGATGAATATCGATACTTTCAGCAGACATAAATTGATCTGAATCCAAATTGTCTAAAGTGCATGTCGAAACTGTACAATCTATAACAAATACTAAAAGAAAAACACAAATGATTTTTTTTCTTGTGAAAACTTGTTCTTGACGGATATTCTGATATAGAATTCTCATTTATGATCCATCATACTTTTAAAATATATTGTTATTATTAACAAAGAATTGGTTTTTTTTTTCGACAACAATTTGAATTTTCATACTATCCTCAGCCACTTTTCTGTAGTGAACTCGATGGTCAACATTGCGGATTTTATTTTCTCTCAAAAAAATATGAGACTCTATTTTAAATTTGTCTTTTATTGATCGTTATGCTTGACGAAATTGTTTTAAAAAAATACTACCAAACTTCTCAGTCGAATTTCAATAAAACAAATCTTCCTTATATGAAACACAATGAAAATAATTCATATTGAATAATACATACCTTGATTGACAGTCGCAGTATTCAAATTGGATTGAGATGAAACAGAAGGAGTCTCTGTTAATGTATTATCATCATTTATATCATAACCAGCTAGACGAACAAATATTTGCTCAAGTGTTGTTTGAGTTACTGAGTAATTTTCAATAATATTTTGTTCTTTTTTTGTATTGAGTATTTCAAATATAAGAGATAAATTCGATGAAAATGGTACACTTTCTATATTGTTTGACGCCGATGATGAAAATGGTACATTACAAAAAAGTACACCATTTTGTTCATCTATTCAGTTAATTGAAGATAAAAAGACAATGATATATAATATATAATAATACCTTCGATTTCGATTCCTGACAAACTTGTAGCGAGTTCCTGTTGAAATTCGTTCATTTTCTCACGAGATACTTTGACTTGTACTGAATAGCCTTTACCAAAACGATTTTTTAAATGTTGAAGATTACCGAGACAAATAAATTGACCCGATTTCATAATGCCAATTTCTGTATATAAGAAAGTATTACATTTGTAAATGGGTCAAACATGTTTTTTCGAAAAAAAATAACTCACTTGTACACAATGCTTCACATTCTTCCATGCTGAAAAATCAACGAAATGTAGAAAGATTTCCTAACGATCATTCTTCTACCTGTGACTGGTCATAATTATTGTCAAGCCAGCATCACGAGCTGCTCGAATCACACTCCATAGTTTGCGTTTCGCACCAGCATCCAAACCCTATAGTTCATCAAATAGAATCTTTTATGTATATAAAACTAGCGAAACAAGATCTTCCAGTGTGTACCGTAGTGGACAAGGTATCGTTTCAAAATCCAAAAAGAAAAGAGAGATTAGAAGCTATGTACATTGCTCATCAATATGTTTGTTGAACATGAATGTACACAATCAATAGAAACAATATAGCATAATAGGTCAGTATCTCTTATTAATTCATAATGAAAGGATATTTCGAAATATTCAACTAGATTAATGGTTTTACCCTGGAAGCGGCTGATCAGTATATTCTGGTTTTTCTACATGTTCATTTAAATCTTGATAAACTATGATAGGAATATTATGTCGTTACCATTACTCTAATGAATGATGAATCATTGGTGATCATATAATTTTTTAAAATGACTTTTTTTTTTCTTAATTTTTATTTCCCTTCATTTTTCTTTTCCATATATTTGTATAACAAAATATCATTTGATTATAAAACTAACAGATTGATGATGAAGAATATTTAACATAAGATAGCATAGGTTCAAAACTAATGTTGTCAAATATCTAAATTGAATTGGATAGTAACACTTCAAATTTTTTCAGTGTTCCTGACAGCGTGAGATATCTCTTTTGTAATATCAGCCCTATAGACAAGGGCGAAACGACGTACTCCCGTAGTCTCTGAAGTACATGAAATGCGGGAGTAAGTCGGTTTTCCCTTGCTTATAGATCACTGATCGGCTTCATCAGAGTTATGACATTTCTCAATGAATTTCTATAGACACTTCAGGCTGAAAAAAGAATTTTCTCATACATTGAAACAATTCCATATTCTTTTTTTAGGGCTAGCTAAGCCCATTTGATCTTTTTCATGTGGAACATAACAATATTAGTATCTACTTCGTCGTTTTCTTTTCTTTTCTTTTATTCTTACCGTAGTTGGTTCATCCAAAAAGACCAACGATGGATTAGCCATGAATGCTACAGCAGCACTCACCTTTCGTTTGTTGCCACCACTGAAAATTTTTCTCTAGAAAATAATAGTATATCTTTGAAGATGCAATACTCACCTAAGATTTTTCACTTCGCGATTTCGATAAGGTTCAAGATCAAATAATTCTATCATTTCATTACAAGTTATTGGAATTTCTGCCGTCGATAAACCTTTCAATCTAGGAATCCAAAGAGACAGTAGATGTCATTTATTAAATATTTACAGATTTTCTCAAGCTTTTTCGCTCATCAAATTCGCAAAAAGAAACTATTTCATGTATTGGACAAAAAAAACAACAACATTTTTTCAGGTAAAATATACATTTGAGATCAAACGAAGATCCTTGATATTTTCCTCTTTTTTTATTATTTTTTCGAATATCAAATATTTTAAAATAGCAAAAATCAATCATCGAAAAACAAAGTCATATCTACTGCAGTGATACTTAATTATGCTTCCCGTAAATACCCACAGGAGACATCGGATGCTACAAAAGTGTTAAACTGTAATAAAAAAAACCGAAAACAATCATTTTTACGTTTTTTCATTAAATATGTTGTATGAATTATTGATTTTTTTTTACCTTGCAAATAAAGTTAATGTTTCGGCTACATTTAGATCTTCGATGAGCCAATCAAATTGCGGACAAAAGCCCATTCCAATGTTTCGTTTCTTTAGAAATTCAGACAACAATTGAATGAATAACAGAAGATGAAAGAAAAACCGAGTTACCGTCTGGTTGATCTTTTTCCCGTTAATGATTATTTCTCCTGCTGTAGGCTGAATATCATTGATCAACATTCGAAATGTTGTCGTTTTGCCGGCTCCATTAGCACCTATGAAGGAAAAATAAATCTTGGAAGTCTAGTATCAAACTATTTAATCAATTTTCTATACCTAAAAGTCCAAAACATGATTGCTTTGGAACATAAAAATTAAGATGATCAACTGCGGTAAAATAAGGCGAAAAAAGTGATTTTCCTTTTCGTTTCTTGAATTGTTGAACAAGATCTCGAGCAAGCACAACAGACGATGTAAATAATTCCTTATTATTAAGAATCATTCGACGTTCATCTCGAACATCTTTGTCAAGTTTCTAACACAGGAAAAAAAAAGAAACACAAATGAAGAAATCTATTTCACCATAAAATAATCACATTATCATCTATACCGAATCATTCCATTCAAGTGCCATTGTTGAATTATTGCTATTCACTTGTTTTCTCTTTCTATCAATTGTCATATGTTCTTTTCGATTAAAACAACAACAAATTAATTGTCCGATCTTAACTCGATTTTCTATACATGTCAATATAGTCCACCAAACTACTATTTGAACAGTAAATATAACTAATTGAAGTCCAATACCAGGTTCATTCAATGATGTCCATGGTTCATCAGAAGAATAATTAGTGATCATTATAGAATTAATTACTGAAACACAAGTTGGATCTGAACGTAGACGAATATTGAATAAAGATTGTTTAAAATTGACGGTTGGAAAGAAACCCGCAAGAATCAAACGAAGAATTAACATAACTTGCGTAGTTGTACCCATTTTATCAGTACTAGATGATGGAGAAGCTTGTGAAAATACCGCAATAAAACCGAGAACCATATCAAAAAAACATGCAAATACATTTACAATTAAAAACATAATAAAACCGATCAATTCAGATTCAGGAATAAATGAATATGAATACATGAATGGTAATGAAGCCAGTGAATACATGACATATAAAAGAAAAAAATAACTTATCTGTTCGGTACCTTTATAAATTTGAACTTCGACTTCTGGATTTGGATGGACTACAGATCCAATCTAGAACAAAGAAGGACATTCTCTCTAATATGACTAGAAAAATAAAATTGATTTATTTCGACAGTCCGTAACTTAAAATTTCAATTTCTTCTTATAATCTGACTTATCAATGAGTCACAAATGTTTTTCATTTATGTGTAATGATAGATAACAACTGAGGATGTGGATCTTCTAATCACCTACATCCGAAATTATTTATCTTACCTTTACAACAATAGTTAAAAGTGCAGAAACAATCCAACATAACGTTAAATCGTAAAGAAAATTCGAAAACCAATATAATTTTTTTGATGTATTTGTTAATAATTGTAAATCTTTTGAATGACTAATACGTTCACGAATAACATTCAATGCAAGAATACTAATAAAAATTGATGCAATAAAACTATTTATAAAATTTAATAATGATAATGGAACTGTATCAAAACAATATATTCGATCGTAAAATATAGCTCGAGCTGTAACTGATGCTGAAGATGTTAAAATTGGTTGATTTATTGTTTGAATACTTTTTAATGATGAATTTGCATAATATTGAAATAAACATGTTGTTGCTATACTAAGACCTGTTGCCATTGTATGATAATTAACTGTCGAAAAGAAAACATTGAATATTACAAGTGTTGAACGTTTATCAATGGAAAAACCCATTTGATATTTATTAACATATGTATCATAGGAATTATTATTTCGTGATAGAATATAATCGATTATATTATTTGTTGATATTTCTTCAATATTTGCATTCATATTTGTTAAATAATTTTTTAAATATCCTTTTATTTGATTACCATTCTCATTTGAATGAATAACTATTGTTTGGGGATTATATATTGATGGAATAAGTGTAACTTGAGCATTTTTAACACGTTCATTTTGTAAAAGTGATGCTTGAATATCTTTTGGAGAAGACAATGTTGAAATAGTTAAAATTTCAATCAATAAAGGTCCTAGAAAGAAGCCAAATAAAACGAATATTTGTCGACGAGAAAGAATCCATCGTTTGATAATGAATGTAGAAAATCGAATCCAAATGAGATAAAAACCAGTGATATGATTGTGATTTCGAAAGAATACTATAATAATAAAGAAATAATTGAATTAAATAATAAAAATAAGAATACCGGTTTTTGCTAGATTAGCTTTTGATTTTTCTTGATTTTGTTTTATTTCGTTCGTTTCTTCTTCTACGAGTCTATATATTATCAAAAAGAAAAAAAAGAAGTAAACAAAACATATGTCAGCTGAATTTTGAAAATAAATGATTTTCTGCTTGGTCACTCATATTGTTTCAATTTAGTATTCATTTCTATATTAAATATAGATTTATACATTTTTGATCGAATTTTTATGAAGTATAATTGCTACTCGCCACGCATTACACTCGATTCACTTCAAAGATTGTGATTGATTCGTTGAAAATTCTGAACTTCATATAGATTTAAAGTCTCAAAATAAATAAATACGTCTCTCTCTCTCTCTCTCTTTTAATAATATAATTATTTCATCAAAGTCTCACGTCCAGCATGTCAACGTGTTTTTATCATAGCTTGTAAAAAATCTGACATAAATTCTGGTTTTCAACTGTGATGAAAGTTTTTCATAACATAAGTCATTTTTTTGATACAATTTGTTGTCATTTACAATCCTACATTAGATACATATAGAATGATTCATACGTCTTTTTGTTCAGCTTCAATTAATTGAACTGACTTTTTCTTTGATGATAGAATCTCAATACAAACAAGTAAAATCAGACTGATCTCGCTATTCTGAAGTTCCAAAGTAGTATATATGCTAAAAGTTTTAGATTACTATTTTTAAGAATGGCTAAGATGTCATGTAATATTTTCCTTTATTAATATTACTAGTGCTAATTTAAAGCAATGCCTCTTAAAGATTTCCTATTGGATAAAAACTTTCCAAAATCTTCTATCATCGAGAAAGGATCCGTCTGATTTGTTTGAAGTAAAGAGAAGAGATTGATTTTTTTTAATCTGAAAGATACTTCTTATTTACACTGTATATCAAATGTCCTACTTTAAAAATACTTCTTCCACTGTTGTCATTGATAAACCATATCCCTTAATACCAATATTTGGACCTTGCTCATCGAGTGTATTGATTAATCGACTAATTCGTTGTGATGCACCACGTTTGATGCCAAATACTAGTTCTGATGCTGATTGTCTTTCTAATACAGCAGTTTGTATATGTTCTTGAAAGAATTTAGTAACATGTTGAATGTCACATGTTTCATTTTTCTCAATAAAAATACGATATTCAAAATCTAAGATATATTAAACTTATGATACAAGTTATGTTCACATGGAATTCTTCAAGAAACCTGTTTGTTGTTTAAGAAATTCAGGCGTTCCATTTGCTTGCAATCGACCTTTACTCATAACAGCGATTCGATCAGATAGAACGTCAGCTTCTTCGAGAAAATGTGTTGTCAAAATTATACATTTTCCGGCTTCTTTCATTTTACGTATAATTGTCCATATAAGACGACGATTGTATGGATCTACAATGCAAAAACGCGTTAGAAGTAGTCAAAATGTTTCTTTTGAAAATGTGATCATGACTTTTTTTTACAATCTCATAAATAATAAGCAAGTATTGGAGCGAATATACGGCAAAATAGTTTTACATTGAAAAACATTGACTCCTTATAGTGGTATTATATGTTCTTTGTCAAAGATTTTGAGCTAAACACATTTCTAGTCGAAAAAAAACCAAAAATTCTGGTGGACGGAATTCATGATTTTTTTTTGTCTTCTTACGATCTTCTTTTCACAGTCTTTTGTCCTTTCAATTCTTCAACAATTGTCCCTGAAGTGCTTGTGTTATCATCATAGCTATTCACACGTGATAACTTTGCTAATTGAATTCAGATTTTTAAATAATATAGATACAAACTTTATGTTCGATATGTGACCAAAATTTTGCATTAGTCTTTCTACCTCCAATGAAAATCTATATCGACTTTGTCCGGTCGGTTTTACGAATCATAGTTTTTTTTATGTATGTAGCTGCTTTTTTTTTGATTCTTCAATACGAAAATTAGAATTTACATTTAAGTTTTGTTGCATCATGTATTCATATAAATTTTATTCTCTACTAGCTGGAGCACATGCATACAATAAAATTGAACTCAAACTTTAGGCTTGTAATAAAATACTGAGACTTGATTTCTCTGTAAGACTATGAAAGTGAAATGGATTATTCATTCATTAAAATTGCATTTTTTTGCTGTTGCATCTTCAATCAAAGCATTCTACCACAAATTCACTATTAACCTTAATTAGACTACTTATTTCCTTGTACATAAAATTACAGTTAAATTTATGCTATAGTTTGAAAACTTCATAGTGGTTTTATACTAATGATTTATTTCTTTACTATAAAAAGATATTTGACTCTTTATTTTTCCCTACTGATTTAATATATCTACTTAAAATGTATTTATTGTACTTACCAATGCCACTAGTAGGTTCATCCAAAATCAATACCTAGAATAATTAGTAGGTCAAATTCATTGTTATAGAAATGTACGAAAAAATTATATTTTTAAAAGAAATTCCTTTACTTTCGAATCACCAACTAATGAAATACCAATAGACAATCGACGCTTCATACCACCAGACAAATTATTTGCCCATGTATGTTGTTGATCGACAAGTCCAATTAAATTAAGAATATTATCAATAGATTCTTCCGCTTCTTTTCGTCTCATTTGACGCATCTACAGAAAAGAAAAAAAACATTAAATTTCAATTAAAACCAGCATAGTTTATCATTAAATGATTGTATACCTCTGCGACTAGTTTCAAATGTTCCCTAACAGATAATTCATTGTAAAGAATATCTGAAAGTATATTTTTTATTCAATGAATGTTTTCATCAAAAAAAGAATTAATATTTTTACCATATTGTGGACAAAAACCAATTATTTTTCGAATCTCTTGTATATGCATTCGACCATCCAATCCTTTGACAGTTATAGAACCCGATGTCGGTTCCAACATGCCTAGACACAAGTTTTAAAACATTAAAGAAAGCATAACATAATTTGGAAGTAAATCATGCCGACCAAATTTCGACAAAGTAATCATATCTGACGAAGTATCCTGCTCTCGTTTAAAGATGATGCATTGATTCTGATCAAATTCAACATAGATCATGTTGCTCATGATTACACTAATATTGTGTTTGAATGCTGTTATTTCGATCGAATCAATACTGCTATGTTCCGTTAGTAGGCTACATCAATAGAAAACTTCGAAGAGCACGACTTTAGCTCGTAGAATTTGTGTAAATACAAATGTAAATGTGCCTCTCTCAAATATGTGTTCAGGAGTTTTTGTGAACAATACATAAGAACTCAAAAACAATGATCAATACTGATGAATCTTTGATACTGTTGATATTTTCTCGTCGCTATCTTGTTGTTACATCTGAAAACTTCGATGTTGATTAGCTGTAACTGGACGAAAAAGTGAAAGATAAAATGTCAGTGCTAAGAGAGTTCATGAGTGGTTGATATATACCAACATAGAGAGAAATGAATGCATGACGCATAAAAATATGCGATAATACAGCATGAATAATGCAAGTATGATAGGATATATAATTAGTACATCCTCATCCACTCATTTCAGAAACGAATAAGAGAAGAGATACAGAACAAACAAAAAGATTTATCAAAAAAAAAATTGAAGTACGTCAAATAGGTTGAAGTCAAATACTCTGAAGTCTTTATACAAAAGTAATGAGGCAATAAAAATGTCTATGAAAGCAATATTATATTGCCTTTCGCTCGGGTCTTTGTCTCTGATATCTTTATTACTATTATTGAGCAATGATTTTATCTACTACTGATCATGATATTCAGCAAGTTTAAAACTTCAAATCAGAACTGTTAGAATTTTGGCAAGTGTCAAAAGCTTTGACGACTCCAGTTGAAATAAGCAGTCTTCAAAAACTACAATAAATACAATCAGTATATAATAAATATATTCTAAAGTTATTATCTTTTCCAAAATATATTTCTTAATGACTTGTTTGTCGAATGGAATGTTACTGTTAATCCTAAGTTGGATGTTATAAGTATGATATAAAACGTCTGATAACAGTTTAGACTCGATATGTTTTTTAGATGTCCCATATTTATGAGTGTACTTTAGAAAACAGTTTAATCATATGTACTAATCTCATACCAACAAGAATAAATGTCGTGGTCGTTTTGCCTGCTCCATTATGTCCCAACAATGAACACACTTCACCGTTGTAAAAATCGAGAGATAAATTCATAACGGCATTCAGTTTGCCGAATCTCTAAACGTCAAATAGTTAAAACCAAAAGCAACAAGTAGAATTTTAACTACTCTCATATCTTACTTTTGTCATATGATTTATACTTAAGACAGGTAGTTTTGTATTGGCAAGAGAACTTGATTCAATCCAGTGATTATTTTCAATAGTCGAATAATCTTTATCTTTATTCTTATTAATCTTTGTTTGTTTAATAGAAGATACTTGTTGTGATTTCCAATAGCCTTTTTTGCATAAATAATTCCACGGTTGTGATATGCCGAATTCACCTGGATTAATACGTTCAATATAAATAGCCAAAATCATATAGATAAAAGAGTAGACAAGCATTAGCAGTAGACAAATGCCAATATAAAGTGGATACGTAAATAGATTCGAATAAAGTTGAGAGAACGTTGTTATTCCATCTGATGAAGAAGAAAAGAATATAATCCTTATTCATATAATAACAAATGAGTTTTATATATTTCCATATAAAAAAGAATTTGAAGTAGTCAGTTAGATGTATCGTCACTTTTCAACGTAGAGCAACGAACAAAACTACCTGTAGAATGTAGGAAGCAAAAAATATATATGGCTAATTTTTATCATTTGTTGATAGGCAATGTGGATCAATAGGTAATGCCTCTCCTTAGCGTTCTACACAAAATATTGCTTTGAAAAGTTTTTAACTTTTTTGTTCTATTGGCAGAATTTATGCAATTTTTTTAAAAAGTTTTCGAAACAAATATAAATGAGCTATTGCTTTTACTTCTTATTCTTCACGTATGAGAAAAGTTCTTTTTTCTATGAAAACAAGTCCTTATCTCTAAGATGATAATGTTTTTGATCATCAACTAAGTAAGAGAATAATTTTTACTTACCACATTTACGTTCATATTGCAACATAACTTGAATACAAAACATGAGACCAATATTTGGAAAAAGGCACAAAAAATATTGAACACCGACTGGTACATTTGAATAGAAATCAATTAACGTGAAAAACCATAAAGTAAAACCCAACATTTTTGCTAATAGAGCTAAATGAAATAACAAAATTTACATAAATAGGTAGTCGTGGAATAGAATTTTTTTTGTGACTAGAAAATTTTATTTATTTGAATCATTGTTAGTGAAGAATAAATAACTTTTCAGACAAACAAAGATGAATTTGAATAAATTTCATAATTGTTATTCCATTTTATAATTCTCTTTAAGATTTTACAAAGCTGTTCGATTCGATAACGCAAACATTGGATCATATCGATAAACTTTTCCTTTCTCATTTCAAACATGTTTTCTTCTCTGTTGCATCGACAACAACACATGTATTGATACGTTATCATCATCGTTCGCTCAATGACAGAATGCAATATCTTACAAATTGCAAGAGATTTGATCAAAGCTTTCTTGTAGACAATAAAAGCAGTATACATCAAAAGTAATACCTTCAAAATGTATTTTAAATGTCAGAAATGACAGTTTGTCATCATTGAAAATTTTTATTATCAATGCGAGTTTACTTGAGCTTTGAAAAATGAACATTGCAGTATCTTTATATTTGTTAAGAAAACATTTCGAGTTTTACTATACTATCATTTTGCGAAATCTAAAATATTTTTTGCAGCTTTACTTTGGACCTATACTCAAAAGTTCACTCGTGATCAAACAAACGTACAAACTTTGCCTGAAATCTACTAAATACTTGCACTATAGTCTAATATAGAGGTCAAGAGGGCATGCTAGCAACAAGAATAACAATTTTTGAAAGGATAGTCCATTGGTAGGATTCGAATCGTCACTAACGAGATATTTGAGTATGTGTAGTTGTGTTAATATTACTGGATACAAAACCGATTGTAATACTATGATAAACAAATATAACAATAAAACTAGCGTCATAGCTCTTTCTAAAGTTAGATGTAGTGTGACAATCTTCAGTTCAGTTGCACCCACATTTGGAATTGATATGAATTTTTTTAGAATAGTAGTCTAAATGTATGATCATATTGAAATAAAGAGTGAGACATTAGTCGAATCTTTGTTTTTTTTTGAAGTACTGAGAAACTCAAGACCCAAGTTTTTTTATTTAGTTTGAATATCTAAGAATTTTTTGTCTGACATGAACGATGATTTGGTGTTAAAAATGAACTTAACACTTACGACGTCTGAAAAATTGACTAAAAAAGACCGTAAATGCTGAAACATGGATTGAATAGACAAAGAGAACGGTCCAAACTAGTGTCCAATGCGTATTGTTAAATATAGCTTTGGCAATACCATTTGATTCTATATTTGAACTTGGTAAAACTAGCATACTGAACCCAGTCACAATACCAGTCAACAAAAAATATATGCACATTGATCGGCTAAACCAAACTAAATTGTTTACCCAAGTACGAAGGCCATAAATACGCAAATATTCCTAAGAAAATATTTAATAGTATAGATCCTATTCTAGATCATCCATTACAATGAATATTTTTTATTTTTACTTACTTTTGTCTTATTTTCACGTTCTTCAACAATATAACCAATTGTAATAATGAATGTTATTGAGTAAATAAACGAAACAAAGATTGAAATAAAAAAACAGTAAATTGTATAGAGTTGATCAGTATCGATAGCGGGACAACCCAAATGATTCATAATTATCTAATATATAGTATTGTTTTGTTTTTACATGAATTACAAGCAAATTATTCAACTTACAGTCGGTGTCTTTATCTTTTGAATAATGTTCGTTGCATACTCGATGATTGATATATCAATTGCAAACTGAAGGCCTAGAAATTGATCCATGTAGTCCATTAATACGTCAGTCTCTAGAAAAACATAAAATACAAGTTCTAATTTCTGCAAAGAAAAAAGGATTTAATCCAATCACTACAGTGAAACACAATAGAGTCTCATGAATTGTAAATAAATATTTTCTCTATATTAATCACAATATTTGATATAGTCAAGAAGCAGCCTATCGAAATGTTTGTTATACTCTGCGATAGAAGTCAAAACATCATCTAGCAGATTAAAAAAAAACAAATTTTTGTGGATCTTTGGGTTTCAAATCTATTCATAATGTAAAAAGGTTTTTTAATGCAATCTTAACGAGATTAATTATAAATGAAAGACAACCGAGCCTCTTTAGTCATAAGCCAGATCCTTCAACAGCACGGTGATAGTCGACCATGGAACTGAAAGTGTAGTATTTCGAAATGTTCATCACGATCTATGACGTTAAGATCGCTTTTCCAACATATGCACTACAGTCTGTGAGATGCAGAGTCACTTTTCCTATTTTATACTATGATAATTATTAATAATTATATTTCAAAAGAAAAAAAACAGATGCGTTGAATATACCATGACAAAAATCTTCCGGAGAGCGTTTCGAACGAATTTCACTATCTTTAAGCTTGACACGATGAGCACGATAATAATGTAGATCATTTCTACAATAAGGACAAATACAAATAAATGAACAAAGAAAACAAATTCAATAGCTTACTCCTGCACGCGTAAAGTATAATGAACTTGATCTGGCATTGTTGATCGATTCACACACGAATCCATATTCGTAAAAAGAATATAAGCATTCATTGATAGTAGAACTTCATTTGGTAATGACAATAGACTTTGTTCCGATAAAGGTAGTGCTAAATTAAAAAGCATCAGGTGGTTGAATTGAAGCTTTTCTATGAGGTCTCATCGATATGTTAAGTATAGCATCAATTATCAAATTATATTTATAACAAACTTCTACATTTTAACAAATGATAATCATTGGATAAACTCTACCGTATGAATCTATTAAAGTCATCGTATTGGAAATTTTTGTTCTAGCTTTGCTCAGACGAATTAAAATATGAGCAGATTCATAGTAAAATCTTCTACCATTGCAATAATTCTTCGAGTCTGATGGTTTGGTTATCGATCGACACATTAAGACACATAAATGAACATTAATCTAATTGTTATTCTATTCATACCTTAACTTCAGTTACTCTCTTTGATGATAGCCTAAACGATCTGAAAAATGTGTCTAAATGCAGCATAGAAGTTTAGAAATTGTAGAAACCTATGAAAATTTCCTAACTATTATCAAAGTTATTTTCTGATTAATTACATACCAGTGAAATCTTTGTTTCTATTTTCTTTTATTAGGAATATTTCTTCCTTTTTGCCTATTTCTGATGATCGAGTATGGTACAACAGATGGAACCAAATTTTTTACTACAACTGAAATATCGGAAACAGTAGAATACGTGTTCAAGGAACGGTATATACGAGGATGATAAAGACTTTTTGAAGAAATCGCTCGTTATAGACAGACTTCATCAATGTCGTTTACGACTCCTCTAATTTCTCCTCATCGAGTTAAAAATTTCTTTGACAATAGTCAAGGCAAGACCTCAGAGGCAACTGTGAAGTTTTGAAAAAAAATCATCTGTAAAGTTTTTATTGAAAAATCTATTTACGAAATTCAACATTTTATGATAAGACATCGGAAGGTCAAAAATGAAAACGGCCAATTTTTAATTCTGGATAATGCTGACAGGTATCCGTACGCAGAATTTTACAAAGAGATATTCGCTATAATTGTCTCTGAGCAAATAACTTTAAGATGTTCTATAACTCTCGAATAGTAATTTAGTTTGAGTTGCACAGTACTTTAATTGTAGAGCACATTCATAGCTATCACTACAAATCCAACTCGAAGATAACTTTTTAGTCAAAGCAGAGCGAGGACACAATATTTAATATTATTTCAATCCATTCATTCGATTTGATGAAACAAACACAATTTGAATTTTAAAGAATGAAACGATTGATTGCACAAGAAAATGTTAATAATCATGAATCGTGAAAAAGTTATCTATGCATGGCTTATCATTTAGTTGAATTGACACTAATACGATTTGTTTCGAGTTAGATTTCATCTATAATTTGAATCTGCATCATAGTGAAATCAATTGTTCATTACTTGTATCACCGTTTTTTCCCTTGATGCTGTTATTAACCCAAATTGTTTCTATCTCAGTAGTCGTACAAATAGCATACGTCTCTTCTCTTCTCTTTACTATTGCTGAAAAAAAATGGAAATATGACAAGAATGAGAATTGAAATTCTCTGTTTTGAAATGACTACTGAAGATAGAGATGGATGTTTCTTTTTATATCCCTGTAAAGGTATCTTTCAAAAGTCGACAGACAATAAAAAAATTGGATATGATCAACCAATTTCGACCAACGTCAAATCTCTCGTCGTTTACGATAATAAAGAGTATATTTCAATCTATGAAACTTTTGTAATGGATTATTTTGATAAAAAACATGTCTCTACTTTTATGAACAGATCGTGATACTAGGATCGAAATACTAGAAATGATTAAATTACTTTAAGACTTTAATGTAAGTAATAGAATGTCCTCCAGTATTTTCAACTTAGCATCTTCATTTGTTGATGAGAGTAAAACATTTTTTTTTTCGAATTGATCAACTAGAAAACTTCAATTATATTTATGGGACAAATTTCCGATGATCTTTGAACTTTTTTATGACTGATTATTCATCAAAATATCCTACTAAAAAGTGACTGTAGCTGATCAAACTTGTCCAAAATCCTATGTAGAAATATATTCGAGAATACTCTGTGAAATCTTCCAGTAGACATATGGACACGGAAAAAATTGAATGACTATAAGTAAATGCATTTAAAATTCTAGAAAGCCTGAAATGTCAGAGAATTTTTTCTTCTATTACAATAATACAATACTCCGAGTTGATTGACATTCAAAATAGCTTATGCATTTCTAATGAATTGGATAAATAATATTCCTAAACTTGTATTCATGAACAACATATTGAAACTTTCCTCTATCATCTAGAAAAAATGAACTTATTTTTACTTTTAGGACACGTCCTAATTACTCAAGAATAATGATATTATCGAGTCACTCAAATTGCATCTAACACAATCTATAAATCTTCAACATAGTCCATTGACTTAATATGATACGTATAATTTTGAATATAACAGACTCAATTAAGTAATTGAATTTTTTGTAAAGATATCTTTATATAGCCAGACATGTATTAATTCAAAAATAAGTGGGCCTTATTAAAAAGACATTGGAGAGATTAAAATATAAATAATTGTATTGAAAGTTAAAAGCCCATCATACTTACCTAAAGTGGGATATTTGTTTTCGACGGTTCTTAGTCCGGTCAATGCTTTGTTAACGATTGTTGATGTGCAAGGATTTGCTGAACGTATGTAGATTATTATAAAACAGTCAAATATAGCCCAAGTAGACTAAAGCAAAAGTGTCAAACTTACAAGGATAATAATAAGTTACATTAACTATTGATTCATTAATTAACAATGAATGTTGTGGGCTAAAACTTTCTATTTGAGTATCTTTCAAATAACGACGATCAAGAATGTATCGCATGCCAAGGAAAAGACCTATAAATGCCCAGGCAAAAAATATTTCAGCAATCGTTTGACCTCGTTTTCGTAGAGACATTAAGAACATTTTGATGAATAATGCCCGAAAATGTAGCAGAAAATTGATTAAAACACCATTTTTCGATTGGCTAACACTAAAATCTGCCATATTGTACTTTTCATTTGTCCGCCATCTATACATAAAGAGTAGTAGGTTAATGATTTTTTTTTTGTTTCTTAAAATATGTTACGAGAGCTGTACTAACAACGATTAAAATTTATTGTTTAGTCTTATATCATACCAGTGTTAACGGGCAGAAAGTAATTAGTTGTATCGAAATGATCATAACTCATGTGAAAGCAACGACAATATCTTGTTGAGTAGTTCGATATTAAACTTCTGTGTCAAATGACTTATCAGTTGTAAAAAATAATAAAAATATGAATATGTGTCATTCTTAAAAGGGTAACAATGTTTGAAATTATCGTTACTCAGATAGTTGTAATATAAAAATAACTGAGAATTGAAAAATTTCATATTTCAACTGATACTTTTTTTTTCAAGTATAGAAAAATGATGTCCCGAAACTATGGTGAAGTATTGATAAGGTATCATGAAGTATCATTGACAGTCAACTTCGTTAGCTGAAGTTTTTTTTTGCTACTAAAATATATTTTCTGTCAAATAAAAACTCGCATGTCCTTGACCATGCTGAAGTAATTCTCTATTTACAAAAAAGTTGTTCTTTCTCTTTTCTATGAGGTGTTTTTCACCAGTATATATATATATATAGGTTTCTGTGCTGTTTCGGATGATGAAAAAATAAATGTTATGATTTTGTTAGTCTTCCCTTCCATTATGAGTGTATCGTCGTATAATTTGAAGTTTATTTGCAAGCAGAACAAAGAATAATAAATAGCTATTGGAAGCACATACAACGATCGAATCGATCAAACCTACGTTTGAATTATTTTTCTGACGCTTGCGTTTCTGTCTGAAAATATGTACATGCAGGTTTCTGTAGGAAGAAAAGCAAATACCAGAGCATAGTTTCTATATTCTTAAAAAAATATTCGTATGGTATATATATTTTATTTTAAAATCTACAAATAATGTCATTTGTGTCCATTGCACATTGAATTTCTGATGATAGTAAAACTCGCTTATGAATCAGTTCGTCATTTTTTAACGAATTCAAGACATTTCTAGGATGAAGTAAGATATGTTTTAACCTACATAATCGTTCGAAATTGCTAAAACAAAAAATGAATGATCCTATTCATTTTTTGACATTGTGACTATTGATTATGCTGTACGCAAAAAAACGAAAACAAAATATACAGTGTATGTTCATTTTGATGTTCGAAAATAAAAAGAATTCTACTTGAAATGATGGTGAGTATAATACATTGTTATTTTCGAAATGCATAAACAGGTTCATAATTATCTGATGCATCCAAAATGTAAAAAACAGAATAGAAATAAATGGAAATTCTTTATAATCAACGGATCATATAATGCACGGGATTGAGTACAAATTACCATGCAAATAATGAGCCTCAAGTCAGCAATAAAAGATTAATAGTAATAATGCATAAAAAAAAAACTTGTATGTTTATTGATATAAAATGATTGATTTGCGACATATTTTAAGAGAGAATGAGGATGCGATGGACATGTTGGTGATCTAAAGACTCTAGCTCACATTCTAATACCATGATCCTGTCAGTCATCCAATTCCAAAATATAGTCGCAATACTGTACCTTGGGAGTTGGGTATGCATAATTTGATTTTGTTGAAAGTTAAATTAGAAATGCGATTATTATGAGCAAGCAATGATGATTGAAGTTGCTTAAATAAAAGTTAATTTGCTTTTCTCTTCTTACTCATTTCGTCCGTGTGCAAAATGTCCTCATCAGTATTCTCTCAATATAATTCCATGTTAAACGGGCTTCTCGACTATAAATAAACAATGCTTCATCATTCGATAAGTCATGTCTTTTGCTTGTATGATTCAATTGCTTATTATAACAAGTAAATAATCATTATGAATGTCATACACTTATCTAGTGAGGAAAAGAAATAAAAAAATGAAAAATCGACTTACACTGCAGTAAATGTATGAATACATAAACTGGTAGAGATAATTAGAAAAAGAGAACAAACTAACTTATCAGTATTATATACGAAATATCAGTGAAAAAAATCAAACTATCAGTATAAAATTTAGTGTTCGGTAACTATTATGTTTGTTCAGAGAATTAACACTTTGTGTGTCGGCGTGGGATTGAATCTGAAGTATGGTTGTGACTGTGTGTGTAAGTGTGGATATTGCTGTCACGAAAGCCGACACCGACACCCACATTCTGTGTATAATGACCATTCTTGAAGAAAAGAAAATTGTCATTCTCGACAACTGTGTAGAGTTGTTGGAGGATTCTAACGGTGTGCAATGTGTTGACTACGTCAAACTTCGACCAAAGAACGAACGTTTCTAACAGTATAGCATACAATCATCTGTAACAAATATTAATAGCTCTAACAGCTATCAGTGTTTTTGTATTGATTAACATGCAAAGTTTAGCACGATATCCCTTGTTTTTTTCTTTTGGTCAAGATCATTGAAACAGAAAAAATGGGAAAGAAAGAGAAATTAGATCATGTGTCATGTGTTAAGAATCTTGTATGTTTTCTTCAATATGGCAAACCTCATACTTCAATTGGTTTTACTATTATTTTCTGTATAATCATCATTTAGTAGAAGACGATGTCTTACGAATTTCTCTCAACAAACTAACTGATGAGTCATTAAGTCCGATAACTCAAGAGCTACTTCCACATTTGTTAGAATGTGCAATAGTTCTTATTGCCATTATCAATCTCTTTCATCTTCTCGAATAATACGACCTCAATTGTAAAAATATAACTGGCACTGCTATGAAAATAAAATAGAGAAGCATGTTATATTCTTCCTTAGTACTGCATACTTCATATTTTCTAATTTAATGTTTTCAATTTTGGTATATCGTTTTAAGTCAAGTAAAAACTTTTTTGCTTCAAAAATCTTCTGTTCATGGTTTTTCTATCAAATATTACTAATTTGATCACAGTGGAATATTTGTTCATTAGTAGTGCTTATCTGGTATTATCGTGCATGACACTTCTGATCATATACCTAAGGTAAAGTTTCATCACTGATGATGCTTGATAATTGTTATGGGCATACTAGAATAAATTATCTGTTAAGCTTATGGCATTTCATCAGTTTTTCTCAACATCAATGTTCGAATCGGATTTTGACAGTTGTTAGTGTTAAATAAGTTCATTGTAAAATCCAGTTTAGAATACGACCAACCGATTCGATTTCAACTCAAGCTATAGCTTAACATAAACCCAGAATAAACGCTATCTCAGACCGTTTCTTACTACTTTTTGTCGCTCGTTGATTCATTATTGGTGAGCTGATTCTAGTTAGTTTTGTACGTAGAAGTGCACCAATTCCAAATCCAATTCTAGACTTAGAATTAGCGGGAATTGGTCAGAATTGGAATTGAGTATCCCTATATTATTCCTTTTATTGTATTCTTGTATAGGTGTATACGAGCACATAAGTTCTGATAAATCCCTGCTTGAATACTATATGTTCAACTAGATCACATCTTTCCAGTAGAGAGCTAGCGATATTTGCGTCACATTACTTTTATTACGTTCTTTAATTAAGGAACCGAGTAGTCTAATTATATTCCTGGGTCTTCAGAAATCGAAACATGTCTCGTGTTCCTCGTTCCTAGGAACAAAATGCGAAAATAATATTCCTAGTGAAAGTTTTCGACATCAAACTTTAGAGTTATTTAGTATTAAGTAAGCGTAATAATCTACCAAAGTTGCGAAGAGTTTGCTTTTTTTGAATGTAAGAACGATCAATTTCAAAATCGTTTCAGAACTTCTGGAACATTCTTTAAGTATGCAGTTTTTTTTGTTTCTGCGTTAGTAGGATATTTTTTTTCAAGAAAGAAAAAACTGATTTCTAGTACTCTAAATCACTGAAAATTTAGTTGTAATAGGGTTAAAAACGAAGTCCTGATTTCTACAGATTTCTAATGATTTTTATTGATCTCTTTATTTTGTATAATTTTCAATATTCCTAATAGTTACTCCTGATTTGTTATACCTTCTCGTGATTTTCTGTGAGTTCTAAGGACTTCTAATGATTTCTATCATTTTTTAGCCACACTCAGATATAAACTAATTTCTACTAGTAAACATCACAAGAAATTATTAAAAAATCATTAAAACTAAAATACATCCAAAAACTAGTTTGTTCTTTTTTGGTTTTTAATTATACCCAGAAGATATTCAACTTAGACAAAGCCATAAACATCAAGTGGAGAGGGTTGGACGATATCCCCAAAAATCGAGAAATTATTCCGTTTATAGCAGAAATCCTTCACCCCATACAAAGTCAAGCAGAAGTGTTTTTCATAGCGAAATACAATCCACAACTAAATGTTTTCGATTAGAAACGTATCAACCATATCTTTTTTCACAAGGAGAAATCAATTAGATTATCCTTACAATGTCAGCAGAAAGAAATTAAATTATTTTCCACTGTAAGGAGAAATTCTAGTAGAAATGGATTTTCTCCAACAGAAATGTGAATATTTCTAACAGAAATCCTTCATCCATCTTAACGTTAATAAGTAGAAGTGACAAAATGAAAAATGGGTCGTGGAGTAGAGATTGATAGATATATGCTTGTATTCTTTCGTTCTGTTTCTCCTCACTGAAGTATTTCTTTATGGTAAATTAAACGTGATAAATATATGTTTATATTCTTTTTTTTCATTTTTCCTTGATACGTATGACTTTTTGTAGGTGAACCATTTCTCCTTAAACGAAAACAATTATCCCATCGATTGGTCCAATCGTCCACTGCTAAACATTATGTATACAATACACTCAACTAGTAGCGTCACATTTGTAGATAGCAGTAGTCTCATTCAAAAACGTTTTCATAGAGGGATCCAAACCGAACAATATTAAAGAAATGATTGATTAGAAGTCTTTTCAGAAAGACCAACATAGGTTATGAGCAAGACGGATTTTGTTTTCATTAGTCATAGATTCATTGTAGTCAATATTAAAGATAAATTCGTTAGTTGGACTAAATTTCAATGTTAGGTGGCAGCAATCATCTTCAATATGAGAAAATGTTACCATAATTGCATCGAGTTCGACAACGATTATTGTATTATCGCGTTTTTAAGCTAGACCAATATTGATAAAAAAATCGCGATTCAAATGTGTATTTTACTGAACAGATATCACGACATACGCATCTACTTGTTTTAAATCGACTTCGATCCCAGATAATGTTCAGCTTACTTGAACAATGTGATGCCATATTTTCTTGATATGATAGCCAACTCTGATCGCATACGGTATTGATGAAACGTATCCTGAGATTATATTTGTCGATTATGAAATACCATTCTTCTCAGAGTTGTAATGAAATATAAGGATTGTTGCAACAACATATCGCATTGTTGATTTATAAATAAAATCCAATTTTGTCAGCTAGACAATAGTATTAGTGCATTCTTTGATAGGAGCCAAAACAGTAAACAAGAATATATGCGACTACAAAAAATTAATTTTACAAATATAACTTCTATTGATCAAAAGAAATTTTGAAACAAAGAATGAATGGTACATCAACTTCGTTTATATCATTCGATAGTTCGAAATCTATTCTATTATTCGTACAGAAATGAAAAAGTTCTACCTAAGTTTTCTAGATTTATGATTGTTTTTTCGCCAAAAAGATTATTTTTCTGAAGAGAAAAAGTTAGCGGTTCCTTATTCTGAAAAAATATAACTTAATTTTTCATTGCATAAAAAGAACAAAAATGTTTTTATAAAGTGCAAAAACCTTAAAATACCAAAGATAAAAGATGTGAAACAAATAGTACAGAAACTATTCACTATTCTCTAAGGCAATCAATACGAGAACGATAAACATGAAAGTTTTGCCTTCAGAACTAAAAGCGTACATACAATCAATAAAATTTCCAAAAGACTCGAAAAGAAGGTGAACAACACATGTGTAAACCATGACTAAAAGTACTGAATCAAAAATTTAAGATTTCCATGAGAAGCTGATAAATTTTGAGTATCTTAACAGTAACAGACCTTTCAAATCGTCCTGATTTCAAAAGAAGAAGAATGGACCTACCATGTTTTGGCGACACAAAATATCTCATAATTTCGTGAAACTAAATCAAATATTCAACTCCTAGATTCTATTCGATTTGTAATATTAAGATCTATTGAAAATTATGTTATAATGTTAGCTTACAATATGAGACATAAACTTCGAATCTTATTAAATAATTGTCTTCATCTCCAGACAGGCAGAACGGAAGCCAATCTATTGTAAAATATTTTGAAAATCTCAATGAAGCAAAACCTATATTCTATCAATCTTTCTGTTCGGATTGCTAAAACTCAAGTGGACGATTTCTCAATTAAAAAAAGAAATCTTCGTAACATATAAATAGAAAAATGAAGGTAAGAACACTCATTTAACCTTACCTATACAGCTCGCCTCAATCATTCTATGGCTTAATTTGCAACGAAAAAGAATATTGTTACCAAATCATTTTCTTATTAGAATCATGTATAAATTAAAATACATATATTGAAAAAAAATGTCTTTCAAAGATTTATATTAAAAATCGCTTCAAGTGCTAAATGATCTGATGGATATTCATTTGATGGAAGTCCATTGGAACCAATATCTTCTTTACTTGGTAGTTTTAAAATAGCAATAGGTACCAAACCTTCTGATTTATAAAAAATATAATCAATAGTTCGACACTGCTCTTGTTCGATTCCTTCATTTTCTCGAAATTTCCATGTTGTAAACAATGGTTCTTTATCATTTAATACTGTTCGATATGCACTCGAAAAACCAGCCTTACGTATGATATCATAGAAAGGTTCATCAGCTTCACCATTAAAATCACCAGAAATAATGATATGTGCGCGTGTTGAATAATGTTCAGTTAAATATTGAATAATAGTTTGTGCTTGATCTGATCGTATATTTGCAAATTGTTTCTTTGCTTTTAAATGTGTACCAACAAAAATAATATTGGCTGATGATGGTTTGTGTTTTAATTCAAATATTGAAAAAAACTATGTAATATATAATTTATTGAATTAATAAATTTTCTAATAAATTATATTACTGCAGGTTTCTGATCAGTATCACATTCGGCTTTTTGATAGTGATATCGTTGAATTTCATCGAATAAATCTGTTTTAAAACACAGAAGAATGCCATCAGGTCCTTTGAAATTGGCAGAATCATGTTGAAATGCAAAACATGGAGATTTTGGTTTGGGAGTAAAGAAACAAGTATATCTAAGAAAATAGATATAATATCATTTTCTATAGAAAAATACATTGTATTTTATAATACCCATATTTTGGTAAATGATATTGAAGAAAACAATCATAGGTGTCAACTTCTTCAAGTGCACATAGATCAGGTTTACGAATAAGAATTTGTTCAAGTATGCGCCATTTACGAGTATCAAATGCTATTGTTTCGTTTTTAACACGTACAAAATTATTCTCAGGATTGGATAAACCTGAAAAGAAAATATTTATGATGAAAAAATTTATACGAATATACCTTGAGCAAGAGTATTCCATTGAAGAACGTGAAGTGTTGCATGAGCTGATACATAATTACCATCAAATTCTCGCTTGAGACTTGCTGGTGATATGTGTTCAGTTATTCTGTAGTTAAAAATATGAATAGAAGAAAAAAGAATGCTTTGTTTATGTATTACTCACTCGTCAAAACTTACACTACTCGCCATTCTTTTGATGTTGATAATAGTTTATAAGATACGAGATGTTGTCTACCAGTAAAAAAAGATATTAGAGATTTTAATGATCCAACAAAATTTCTAACGATCATTTTTCTATATCGCTGATCTTACAAATAAAAAAATCTTCGTTAAAGTATTAATAACAATAATAATTTTTTCCTTGATTTCAAATATGTTTACATGAAAATAATTGTTGAACTAACATATTCGAATTATATTTAGGATAAGTTTATTTTTAGATTAAAGTGAATTCAATGAAAAATCTATGAAATAATTAATATAGAATTACTTTTCAGATTTCTAATATATTGACGAGTATATTTTTTGTGATGTGTGTAAATGTTTGATCTACTAGTTAGAATGGATGATTCATCGTATGACATCTATAACGAATCATCTGTTGAATTCGATTACAACGTATTCCAACCAAGTTAATTGGAAAAATATTTCAATTAAAAAATCAGATATACCTTACAACATCATTATATCATATTTTCGTATTAACCATTTTTATTTTCTCTATTTTGTTGGTATTATTCACTAGCGTCATCTCTACGAAATAGTTAGTAAGAATCTAAAAAAAAACATTTGCATAGCCGGAAGAATTCTCTGCCAGGAGCAGTAGATCCGAGAACTTCAGTAAGACTGCTTCGATGAAGATCTGTGGAAAGCTAATACCTTCAAAAACCAGCTTTCTAGTTTCTATTCAAAGCTTTTGTGAAAAGATTTTATTTGCTAGAGCAAAAAGTTCTAATTGAATGCAGTTTGATAAAAGAAGGTTATGAAGAAGTCGGAGACACTTCCTTATCTTGCTCAGAATCATTTGCTCTATAAAATCTCTTCCTAAAAGCTTCGAATGGAAGCCAGAAAGCCGATTTTGATGATATTGGTTTTCTAGAGATTTTCATCGAAACCATTTTGTTGAAGCCCTTATGCCTACCAATCCTAATAGCAGATCTTTTCAGTTACATAAATGCTTTTTCAGATTCTTACTAACTACTATGATCAAGAAGAAAACTTAAAAATACAACTGCTCTACATTTTTGTCCACCCTATAGTCAGTACAATATTTTGTACAAATATTAGTAAGATCTGGCTGTTCCTGAAAATATGTAAATCTCAATCAACAACTTAGTTATTAAAAAAATCTTCTCATACAGTGTATTTAGATATAACCACTAAAGGATGAACATATTCGATACATTAGCCAGCAGATCATGTTGTTCGGAACTACTTAAATCATTCTTGACAAAGTATTTCCATTTAGTCTAGCTAATTCCAACATTACTTAATGAGACCTTATATGTTTTGGATAATCGTGTTGCCAATTTTTCTCTCATTTAACTAAAAAGCAACATGTTCTCATTTTTTTTTATTTAAGAATTTATAATTATCATTTACGAAGACTTTTATTTTCTGTTAATCATTGCAACATTCTATAATACTTGTCGAAGTATTCACATGAACGAAATATGTATATTTATAGCTAAATTAACATGCATTATTAAGAATTTGTATAAATATCACAAACTCATCATTTACAAGAAAAAAATACGAGATATTTACATATAGGCAGCAAAGCACTTTTATTCTCATTTACAACGGCAACACAGCATCAATATTTCACAAACAGAACATGTGTCAATGTGTTGTGAAAGTGTCGACAGTAGAAAGAAAAAAACAAGCAATCAAGTCATAAAATAAGAATGTTCTGTAATTTATTTTCTGTGTGATCAGAACACGTCTCTGATTTCTGTTTTTTTAATGCTTTCTCTACCTAACTCATTTATATCGTAAATTTGTTAATGATTGTTAGAACAACATTTTTTTTTACTATTCTCTTACAGTTTCTTGATTGTCTGAAGCGTTATACGCGATTGAAATAGCCTTATTACATATGTGTATATAATGCAAGCAGATTTTAAAACGAAATAACATGCATCCTTCTTTAGACATACATTTCGTTGTAGAAAAAAAGTTGATTGATACGAATCTATGTTTTTATAAAAAGCTTGAGAAAACAACATTTGTTACTGTTAAACATGACAAGAATGACTACTGAACTTTGATGATTTTTATATTTCCATAATTCAATCTACTGAACTATCATTGAAATTATTTGAACGTTAATATTCAAATAAAGCTCTTGTGACTCATGAGGTACGAAAAAATTATTTTTTCTAAAACAAGAAAATACAATATATTTTCTGTAATTTGTCCTGATAGGTTAGAGTTTTGTTCACTCATATAGAAGTGTCGGTGTGTGTGAGCGTGAATGTGAGTGGGTGTGTGGGTGTGGGTGTGGATCTGGGTGTAGCGTGTAGGTACGGATATGGATGTGAATGTGCGGTATTAGGTAGGCATGGTTGTGCGGTGCATGAGTATGGGGATCGGCGTGGGCATGTGTGCGTGGTGAGAAGAATTACACCCATCAACATCCATACCCACGCCATACCTACATTTGCACACCTGTGCCCACACTCACGTCCACCATTTTAACGAATAAAGGCGTGATAACTCTCCCTAATTCGTTGTATAACACAATAAGCAGTTCATAAGATAAACAGTAAACAATAAGACGGATAAGAAAAAAAGATTGTATGATTTACTAAAAGAAGATCGTGCTACGTTATAGCACTTGGTTCCTCACAAGAAAAAGCTAATTTGAATAGATATTTCGTTTCTAACTCAATAGATGCAACGTATTGACCTAAACTTAAAAGCGTCAGGCACACCCACGAGTTGATTTTTTGAAATCCAACATACGCAAAACATGTTGATAGCACAAAATAATATGGGTAATCACAAAATGTCCGCAAAAAGTAATAAAACAGGGCGTTATTGGACAGGTGCAAGCTTTCTCATCAAAATCCACACATCAAGATTATAGTTTCTTTTTTTTTTATTGATAAGAGAGCGTTACTGTGTTAGTATAAAATGAATAGCAGACTCGATCATCGGTATTGTGTATCACAATTTGAAACATGTTTGCTCACGTCTTAGTCTTGTCATATCTGCTTGTGGGATTCACCCTCAGTACTCCTATCTCAGATGTTTCCCAAACTGAAATTGATTATGAATTGTTCGGTGAGTATTATCATGATTGCTGAATTAACATACAAACTGATCCACATTTAGGTGGTGGATTCGAGGGTGACATGATTTTGCCTCCCGAAGTTCTCAACCCATCAGAAGAACCAACCGGAAGAGGCGTGGCTATTGCTGGACCTCGTCAATGGCCTAAAAATACAATTCCTTACGACATTTCGCTGATCACAGGTAAATGTAATAATAAAAGTAAGACACATAGTAAACAAAGTGTAATTTTACAGATCAAAAAGATCGTGACATGATTGAAGCAGCAATGAACACAGTGACGCTTGTTACGGGCTTCACCAAGCCAGGTGAATCAACAATCACTCCATGCGTTACTTTTCGGCCTAAAATGTCTAATGAGTTCCAGTATCTCAAAATACAATACGGAACAGGTTGCAGTGCAACGGTGAGAAAGTGAAGATTGTAATATTTTCAAGCTATGAAGTGACATCATTTATTTAGGTTGGTTATACGCTTTTCAAGAAGACGTTAAACCTGGAGAAAAATGGTTGTTTCACGCCTGGAATTATTCAACACGAACTAACACATGTGCTCGGTGAGGGTTTTTTGAAAAATCTTGAAACAGAGTGAGAAGTCTATATTTGAACTCAATGTCGAAAAATAGATCTTAAAATACTGCTAAATGATTAGAAAAATTCATATTTATAAAGTCGGAAAATAACATGAGTAAGAGATTTCATGTTCGTAAATTTCAATGACTGTGGTTTTCTGAAATATATCACATTAAAATCATTTAATACGGGTTTTTAGGCTTCTACCACGAACAATCACGTCCTGACCGTGACTTATATATCACTATCAATCATGGAAACGTTGCGAAAGGCAAAGTAAGGAGTTTGCTGCAGTATATACATAATTATGAATATCTGATATTGACAGGGACATAACTTCAACAAATATCTATGGGGCGGTTCAGTGTTGAATCAAAATTCGACCTATGATTATGACAGTATTATGCACTACGGATCACACTCGTTTAGTAGCAATGGACAGCCAACCATCGTGGCTAATGTGCCTGGTGTGAGAATCGGTCAAAGACAAAAGCTTAGCCCAACTGATATATCTGAAATTCGCTCATTCTATGGTTGTGAAGCCTAGAAGTTCCTAGTTGTGCCGTAATAAAAGTAAAAACGTGATCATTAGACAGCCCATATTTTTCTAATGGATAGTATAA
This sequence comes from Rotaria sordida, assembly GCA_905250125.1. Taxonomy (NCBI): domain Eukaryota; kingdom Metazoa; phylum Rotifera; class Eurotatoria; order Philodinida; family Philodinidae; genus Rotaria; species Rotaria sordida. Next base: position 3,674 of record CAJNOL010001071.1, on the reverse strand, counting down.
ATTCTGAACATTCAAATCGTATAAATATGACAAGCTAATTTCAGTTAACAAGAGCGAAATTTCAATCATACAGAACAAATATGTTCGAACTGAAGGGTAAAAAAAGAAAAGAATAATAAAATATTCAGTGTATGATGCATGTTTGCGAGGATCGAAAGATTACCTTAATGCTGTCGCACGGCACAGAAACTGATACATAACTATCACAACGAGATCATTGGTTTGAAACGACAGATTCTACTTGATGCCATCTCTATTCAACTTCATACGAAGAAGTTAATCTGCAAGGGAGAGTCACATTTTGTTTTGAGAGAATTATGACAATCTTTGAAATCAAATGTCAGGCAATACTCTTGTTGAAAAATGTAGTGCGTGAAAATCTGAGAATAAATGTGCTTTTACTGTGCTCGTAATATTTTTCCGGCAAATAAATACAAATCAAAACATAAATATAAAGGAAATTCGAATGCTATCACAGTATGAAGTTATTTATGTAAAAATATGTAATTATAATAGAAAAATATTGAAAAAAATGACTGCAACTATTTTGTACTAGGGGAATGTGTTTGTTGTTCAACAGGAACTAATTGTCGATACATTTTTCTTTTATGAAAGCTGATGAGCGATTCGTTTTCGTTGAATAAAATCGTGCATATCACATAGTTTCAGAAAAAAATATTTAATAATCGTGTTCAATGTCACAGGTGAGCCAGAATAAACGATGCTCTCAGTATTTCTTTTATTTTTCAGTATCAGACTGAGCTTTTTTTAGGAAAGATTCAGCGTTCCATTCTCTACAAAACCATAGATGAACAAGTGCCATAGAGATAGAACCAAAAAATAATATTGTAGTAATACTACGAATATGACACACCAAAAACTTTCAAGAGAACACTACAGCTTTCTTGTATCTATATGTTCTCATCTCGGACTATCGGACAAACTACGCTATCCGTTTTTTAGAACTTCAAAAGCTCTATCTTATTAGTATGTTCAAAGGTTTCATAAAAAGAACCCTGTAGCACAAAATAAATGTTACCTTTATTTGCACCTTCAAAAAACGCGTTTTTTATTGTAACTTTTATTTCTCGAAAAAAAATCACATAATTCAGTCCATATTTTGTTTTCTAGCGCAATTCTTTTTTTTTATTTATAAGTTATTGAGTTGTTCCATGAAATACTATTGATGTCTTCCTTAATCCTAAATAGATGCTCTTTCCTGCAGATTAGGTTCAATCAGAATGCCGAATTATGCCAGATGCGAACCAATTGAGGATGTAGGTGTGGATATGAGTGTGGAAGGGTATCTGAGTGCGGGTGATTAGAAGACCCACATTCCAAGGCTAAAATATCTTGTGTGTATGCTTTATCATAGCTGTTAGTTATTCTTTGATTCTATCGAGTATACAATTTTTTTAAACAAACATTAGTATCGAATACGAAAACGCAACAAGTTTGTTAGAATCGGTATCCTCTTGATACAACATATATTTCACTCATTTCAATAGCTTTATTCAAACTGAACAATGAACCAGTATTAAGTGAGTCTTGTCATTAAAGAAGAAAAATCGATCAATCTTCACGTTTTTTAAGTTATTACTTGTAAGATATTGACTTCATGTTTACTATGTATTAATAATCAAAGAAGTTGAACGAGATCAACATCATTTGTGTAAACTTTGTATTTTGTTGAACGTGAGTTCAATATTATTTCAATAATGAAGACTGAAAGAACAAAAGAATGAACTAATCAAGAAGAAGAGAATGCGAATAATAACCGTCCTTTTTGGATAGAAGAAGGAATATATAATGATAACAATATCACGTATTATAAACTATGCAATAGAAAAGTTTCTACGCAATAAAAATAAAAAAAAGACCAAGGTCAATATCAATGTTCATTGACCGTGAGAGAATAGAAACCAATGTAGAGTATTAAATGAAAGAAAACGAGCGAACAATTTTCAATGATCAAGAAGACACCTGAAGAAGAAACAGGCACATAACAGAAAGAGAAAGAAAATGAACACGCACATATATATTTCACAAGGAAGAATAAATCCTTAACCATTTGTCAAACTGTTTACATGCGGTTGCTGTCTTGCAGTCATGGCGAAGATAGATGCTTCACTGACGTTATCGAGTTCAGCATGCATGTTGAAGTGGCATTTATAAAACTGCATGATAATTAAAGTATCACAAAGACATGCAGCTGTAAGTTCGGAAACATCGGTAATATACTCGAATATGTGCTGTTCGGAACGAAAATAGAGCCATTCACATGTTACAGATATAGTCACAGCAACTACAAACAAATACAGAAACGATTTGATCCAGCGACTACGAAAACGCTCGTATGTCTCTGAAAAAAAGTCGAATAAGAGGAAAAAAGCGATATTGTCTCGAGTTATTGTTGTAAATTTTTGATTAATATAGATAGGAATGAATATAGCAAGAATAATTTCCAATCGAGAAATGAAATGAAAAATATGTCTATTTTTTACTTCAATATGATGATCAAGTTTCTGATATACACGACAGTAAATAAGTGCCGCGGTGAAGACAATGTCGAGAACTATCCATCCAGAAAATATAACGATTGAGAACTTTTTTTTCTGGTAAATATATGAGAGAAGATAGCCGATATTACCAGTTTCAACAAGTGCCCATAAGAACAGATGATAGAAGATCAACAAATAGTGTGACTTAATCGGAGCACAATATTGTAGATAACAAAAGACTATAAGAATTGTCGAGAGAAGACCTTCATAGATTGAGTACTCAGATTCATGTAACACATGGTAATAATAAAATGAATCAACAACATATGCAATTAACGATAAAACTGGAAGCAAAATCATTGCCCACAAGAAAAAATGATCTTGTCTTCTGATTGCGGGACACATAATAGATGCTTTGGTTCTCACGTTTTTTGAAATGTTCACTAAAGATGTAATGTCATTATATTTTATTCTACTGTTTATAAAAGAAAGGGATTTTTCCAACCTAAAAATAAGCCTCCCAATTGATATGCATTGACTCACCTTAGTTTCTCATTAATTTCGTATCAATATTCAAGGTTATTTATATTTTACCTTCACTTCCTACTTCTTTCTTCTATGATTTGTATAGTCCATGTGACACGAATGATGCATAAAATTGATTATTTTCCATTGACATCGATTTAATAACCATTGAGAAATTGCTTATAATCAATGTAAAATAAACAAAATTGAATTAAACTCCTAATCCTTATGATCACACGAAATTGATTACAAATGATATTTTTTACACAATTTTTAATAAGTTTTAATCAAAAAGAATCAAAATAATCGAGGAAATTTCTATACTTCTGATTTTTTTTTTTAATTATAATCGATTTTTTAATGATTTTTATATAAGCCTTTTTTTCCACATAGAAGGTGAATGAAGGAACGACTTGTATATTTTTCACTTTTGTCGGAAGTATGCTGAAACGATACAAATGCCAAGTGAAAGGCTACATATCATTCATTCTATTGAGCTCGCTCATGATGCAAAAATATTGTTTACAGTTCTCGTTATCTCTATTAATCGGCACGTCGTTTTCATTAATTTTTGACGCTTGTGACAAGACATTCTTGATAGAACATATTTTACATGAGAAATGCCACAGTATCATGACATATCTTGGT
>CAJNOL010001070.1:71997-82348 GCA_905250125.1 Rotaria sordida | reverse complement strand
CCTCATAAATCAATTTATTGCCACTTTGTTTATCTCATAAATTGTATTTATTTTTCATGCATGTATGTAGTTTGTAATCTAATCTGTAAGGTTATAATCTTGCCTGCAATGGAAAGAATATGTTATAGCTTTTCAATTACAGTTCGAAGATAAGAAAATAAATACAACGGGGAATCTCTCCTTTGTAATCTTATATCACATATAGAATACTGAATTAACGAAGAAAAAAGTATGATATATAAATGCGCTCTTTTTTTTCTAATATACATGAAAAACACAAACAGTTGCAGAGCCATATATAGGTAATGTGTGCTTAGCGATTTATCGATTACTATATTGTTTTTGAGAGTTTTGGTTTCGGTTTAAAAGATGGATATAAATGAGTAGCCATTGGGAGAAAACTTTATTTTGCTCACCTGTTTTATTATGAGCAGATCAAAAGTTAACTTAATAAGATTAACACACATTATTATGTATATACATAACAATGTGTCTACCTTGATAGGGTGACTTTTGATTTATATTGTGATGACAATATAGAAAAATAAATAAGAGGGTGTGGATGTGGGGTGTGGGTATGGGTGTGGATGTATGTGATTAAAGACAAAAGGAACACCCACATCCACACCCACACTCACACCATTCCTTTTTTCTGTTGATTTTCATTTTTCCTAAACTTAGAAGCTATGAGTGAACATAAACGTATAGAACTGATATTACACATCATTCTTTTTATGATGATCGACTTAATCCATATTTCTTTATACATTTTTTCTATAGTATTATTCATTTTACTAATTGATTTTCATTTTTCCTACACTTAGAAGATATGAGTGAACACAGACGTATACAACTAATATTTCACATCTTTCTTCTAATGATCATCGACTTAATCCATATTTCCTTACACATTTTTCTCATAGTATTATTCATTTTTCCTAAACTTAGAAGCTATGAGTGAACACAGATGTATACAACTAATATTACGTATCACTCTTTTAATGATGATCGACTTAATCCATATTTCTTTATACATTTTTTCTATAGTATTATTTATTTTTCTTATTGATTTTGATTTTTCTTGCACTTAGAGGCTAAAGGTGAACATATACGTATAAAAGTAATATTACACAGTGTTTTATCCAGAGGGGTGCCCGGGGGGGCCGCGCCCCCCCCGAAAATCGAGTTTGCCCCCCCGAAACTTGCGATCATCGTACTATGAACACGTGGCTTGCCCCCCCCCGAAATTCCAAATCGCCCCTCCGGAGAAAAAATTCTGGATAAAACACTGATATTACACATCACTTTTCTAATGCTTGTGGAATTACTCCATTTTTCCTTATACATTTTTCGCATAGTATCAGTGAGTTTTCTTATTGATTTTCATTTTTGCTGCACTTAGAAGCGATGAGTGAACATATTCATATAAAAGTAATAGTAGGCATCGTTTTTCTAATGCTTATAGAATTACTTCATTTTTCCTTTAGATTCTTCTTATAGTATCATTCATTTTTCTTATTTATTTTCGTTTTTCCTACACTTAGCAACTATGAGCGAAGATATACGTATAAAAGTAATTCTAAACATAATTTTTTTAATGATTATCGAATTAATTCATTTTTCTTGATACACTTTTCTCGGAGCATTAGTCATTTTTCTTATTTATTTTCGTTTTTCCCGCATATATTAGGTATGAGCGAACAGATATGTATAGAAGTACTAGTACAGATGATTTTGTAGTGTGTAGTGTGTAGTGTTTAGTGGTAGACGATTTTTCACGTGAGTGTCATTTTTTGACTGCAACATAACATTTTTGTCACCGATGAATCGAATGCCCAATCCTCATCAATCACCATGAATAAGTTCGACAATAAGTATGATTGCCTTTTGTTTGTAACCAATAATTGAATTATGTTTTGAAAAACTGCTTTTTCTGTTGATACCGTTCTACTGAAGATCGGATGGGGAAGTTGAGTGTGAGTTCATGCTCACCTTCATCCACAGTCGCAAATTATTGTCAACATCAATTCAACTAGATTCAGATTGAAAAGATCGAGCAAACTTCATTGTTAATGCAACTATATAATTATTGTAAGAAAAAAAATGCAAACAGCAAAGATCTTTATGAACAAGATTTCTAAATAGAGTCGATCGAACCGATGGTTAGAGAATTGACTCATATGTTAGATCTGTGCATAAGTCGAGAACTGCATTCATATGATCATATTCACACAGATGCTCGTGTAGAGTTAGTAATATTACGCTTTTTCTTGAGAAATTTGTCGCAAAGCATTGTATATATTGAATGAGGTTTTAGGTTTTGGATAGATTTGAAATCGTAAAGTCTGAACATGACAATTTCTCCCTTGCAATGTGGTTTGTCGATCTTGGATTACAGACCATGACAGACACCTCGATCTAGTAAGAAGACAATATAGTTTCACATATTTGGATTGTATGTGTAGCATGCGTGTCAAAATACTGAAATAAAAAAGAAGAACAACTACATGAATAAATATGAAAAAAGAATTAAGTTGTTTTTTTTTGTATTTAGTTTTATTTAATTTTAGTTTTTTAAGCGAAAAATAGAGTGACCTGTCTCTCGTAGATCAAGACAAGTTCAATCTGTAATCTCAACTTTTGCCTTGCAACAATCGGATGTGGGTCTGGGTCTTCACTTCAACCAAACTCACACTCGCCCATATTCTAATTTCAATCGCTATTTCACAGCTGGAATAGTGTCATCACATAAATTCTTCTCAAAATCAAACAAAGATATAGCCCAAATTTTCTCAACATGGCAGAAAGTTGATCAGAAACTTTTCAAACCAGAAGAGGCTTACTTTCCTCCAAGCCTCCATTCCCTCTGCTGATCATGTTACTAATGATTTTGGTAAATTGATAACAGAAATCTTATTAACTTGAGTCGATATTTTCCGTTTGATAATTATCAATAAAAGCTAAGACATAGACTACTCACGAAAAAAGTATCAATTATATTTACACACGATACGGATCGCTAAAAATGTAACTATTATTGTTGATGCTATTGAAATATACATTCGATTTTCTCTATTGAATTTTACGATATTATCTTCGAATCTCCAAATTATTTAAATGATATTCAATACTGATGAATTCATTTTGATAATAAAAGATCTTTGCTTATTTATTTATAAAACTGAAATAACTTAAAAAAATGCGAATATATCTCGATTTAGAAGATTTAGATAAATAGTTATTCTTGTGTTCTCTCGTTTTTTTTTCTATTGATTCATTCAATATGTCATTTTGCTGTTCTGTTTTTTTATATGATACGTGTCTTTCGATGTTGATTCTTTCTGTTTGCCAACGTTAACTCATACGTCACGACGGCAACAACTATAAATAGATAAATAGCTACTAAGTTTTCAAGCGTGTTCCCTATTGTTATTTTAGAAATAAATATTGAAGTAAAGCGCATAGAGAATCTCTCTAAAAAGAAACAAATGGTAGAGACAATATTGACAACGAATACACCACCATCCGTCACAATCGTTCATATTAATGTCAAGCAAGAATGTCCAGCTCAATATGTAACTGTGTACAATGATCGTGCAGAAGTAACACGTCTTCTTCGATATCATTTCGATAATGAAGGCACTTATGATCTTGTTCTCCAAGGTTTATCACCTAGTGCCGATCTAACTTCGTTTCATGTTAGCGGTGGAACAGGTAAAGCATGTACGATTCTTGAAGTTTCCTATCAAACACGTTACGAAGATTCGTCGGTATCATTATCCGACATAACACTACTCGATCAATTGCAAACACAATTAGATGTTGTTCAAGCAGATATCGATGAACATGCTCAAGAACTTGATCGACTTAAAAAACAACGAACATGGCTCGATGGAAAAGCAACAAAACTGATGAATCAAGAAGAATCTTTGAGTGCAAGTGACTTTGAAACAATGGAGCAGTTTCTTAACTTTTATCGCAAAATGCTCAGCAAAATAGATAAAGAAACAACTCAAGAACAACGACAATTGAAAGAATTACACAGTCGATGTGATGCACTTAAAGCCAAAATAAATGAACATCGTTCACAAGCAATCACTAATCGACTCATAGAACAACGTGAAGTGACTATTACTATTCATGTAGCTAGTAGTAAAACTGATGTTGCCTTGGAACTATCCTATTTAATCAGCAATTGTTCATGGAGTGCAAGTTATGATATACGAGTTGATGGTGGAGAAGGAAGGCAACCAAAAACTCAACTTACTTATTACGGTATCATTGTAAGTATTGTTTTATTACATAAGGATCTTTTCCAATTAGTAACATATATTTTTTTTTCCAGGAACCTTACATTACTTAAATCTTTAGAATTTCTAAATGAATCAATCTTTATATTTTTATTAATTGTTCTCTATTGGCTTCAAGGTTGACAATTTTAAAGTCATTTATGAATACAACAATACCTTGAAGTTGAATAAAAATTCTCTTATTTATCCTTGATTTATCTTACCTAGAATCTAACTAGATTAGGATTATATATCTCCATAGTTTCGGACGAAAACCTTTTCAAGTTCGAGACCTTTTGGTTAAAACTTTGAAAGGTTCAGTATGACTCCTTTTTTTTAGAGAATAGTTCTAGTTCTTATCATAAGTATAGTGATAGCAAAGAGATTTTCTATTCAAACGAATTCTATAAGAAAATAGATGATTCAAAATGATTTATTTCCATTTTGAATTTTTTTTTATGGAAGACTACAATTATGTTACTCTCTCATAAAATACTTAGTTCAGTATCATTTATAGATATTTCAATTGATTTTTATATGAAATGCATAGGATAATAGTCTATAATGAGTGATTCAGTTAAAAAGATCACTAAAAAGACGTAGCGATCGAAATTAAATTCCAATCGATGATATAAATTGGTAAAACTCAGTTGTTTCATAGAAGAAAAAATGGTCGAATTTAAAGGTTTTTTCTTCATATCAAATAATGATAATCTATTTTTTCTGTTTAAAAGCCATTTTTCAAACAATATGTTTTTTTGTTTATTATATTGAGCAGCTTTTTTTTTAAATTTTCGTTGTAAAAAGAAATTGTTTGATTATTTTATCCGCTGTTTTATATAGAAACCAAAAATGAGAAGATTACTTCTAAAAAACTCATACTTATTATAACTACATCATTTCATGTATTTCGTATGTTATATGTAGGTCAATAAAAGTCAAGAGAATTGGTCTGATACACAATTTTCATTATCTACAGCAACTCCATCTCTAGGTGGTGCCGCTCCCAAATTGGCTACACTTAAAGTCAACTGTCGTCAATACCATGGAGTTTCAACACGCTTCATGGACATATCTGCAGCTCATAGGGTGCCGATGAATACACCATGCAGTACAGCATCAACAAAGTTCTTGAAAGTACGTGAACAAACATCGCTAATCAGCTCTGCTTATTACTATAACGATGATGAAGACACGACACAAAGCATTGTCAACGTATTAGGCTCAAAAGCTGAAATGAGTTTTTCCAGCATTAGTTTCATGATTCCTCGTCGTTCGACTATCAATGCCGATGTAAGTCTCAATTTGATCTAATAAATCTTTGTCAATTTTAACATTTCTGTCTGTAAAAGGGTAAACCACACAAGTTGACTATCGGTGTGCTTGATCTCGTTTCGACCTTTAGCTATACAATTGTACCTAAGCTATCATTACACGCCTATTTGAAAGCATCAACTTTAAATACATCTGACAAATATCTTTTAGCTGGTCCTGTATCTATTTTCATGAACAATAATTTTGTTACGCATAGCTCAATTGATAATGTGTGTTTAGGTGACACGTTTGATCTACCATTAGGTATCGATTCTAGTATCAAAATTGAATATAAGCCAGTAAAGAAAACAAGCGATACTCAAGGTATAATTTCCAAAGTTCATCTCAAAACTGTTCGTCACGAAACTCATATTACGAATACTAAGACCAATGAAGTGATTGTTTTTGTTTATGATCAACTTCCATTATCGTCCGATGAAAAGATCAAAGTCAATTTGATTCAGCCAGATTTACGACGACAAGACAATAATCCACATAATACCATAATGACATTAAAAGATACTAATAATTTAGAATGGAAATGTGTATTATCATCCAGAGGCGAATGTCGACTTCCGTTCGAATATACAGTCGAATGGCCATATGATAAACAAGTTGAATTTCAAGAAGAACTATAATTTTTCTCGCATATTTATCCTTAATTATTTTATCTATGATTTGATTGAGAAAATAAATGAATCTTGACTAATATGATATCTTTTATCGAACAATATCATCATTATTTGCTGCACCTTTCAAGTGATTGAAACTCTTGAATAGTCTATTTCTAATGTATTTCTCCTTCAAAAGTCTTGTAGGATCAGCCTTTTAGCGCTTCGGATCCCGTATGTCCCAGTTTGAAAGAACCAAATCCTGATTCTATTGTATTATTGGATGTTTTATAAGAAAAACACCTTTTCTATATTTTGACCTAGAGTTGCTTTTCGATGCTGAAACTTGTTTGCCGAAACCATCAAGGCTCTGGAATAAATTTTTAGATTCTTCGATCATCACAAATATTTCTAATTATTTCTTATTTCATCAACTAAATCAACAACACAGCATTGATAAGACTGATGAAAAATTAAAAATGAGAAAAATTATTAAAAAAACCGGTGACATTTGGTAATGTTATCAAGATCACCCTATCAAAGTTTTGTTTTTTGTCGATCACTTTACTTAAAAAGTCATGCATATATAAGACGGGTGGTTCAAAAGTCAGTTTCCTAAGAAGACAAATCTGAGTGTCTTCGGCATAATTTGACTAAATGAACTGATTCTTTTATTGCTAATAAAGGAACTCTCATAGTTTATATGCATTAGAAAATGGATGAAAAGTACTACTTTTGAAGTACTACGTTTAACATGTAAGTAGTTCAGTGATATAAATGAGTTTCGAAAAAAAAACATACGTTCTTTTCTTCGATCATAAATAAATAGCAAGCAATATTTTCAATCAATACTCTAGATACTAGTTGTTTGTTCCTGAGTTTTTGCCATAAATGTATGTCTTGTTAGTTAGTGCAACGTGAAAATTTTAGGCACAAATAGCTGAGGTTATCAAGCGAATTATTCACAAAATCATGGTTTTTCTAATGCATATTAACTATGAGAGCTCCTTTATTATGAATGAAAAAATCAGTCTATTTGATCAAAGTATAATGGAAATACTCAAGTTTGCCTTTCCAGAAATTTGACTTTTGGGCCATCCTGTATAGTTTTTAGATATGTTTTTTTAAAGATATTTATCATTATTTTCCTATTATTACTCTATCGACTAATAGGAAAGAAAGCAATCAGTCCGTTCATAAGATCTCAGCCTGTTGCCTTGTATGCTAACAACAAAATCTCAATCAGTATGGACGAAATGGCGAAACAACAAAGCATTTCCAAACGATATTTTTTCAATGGCGTGAAAAGAATGTAAAGAAAACAGTAATTTCGTTGAGAAAAGGCGTTTGGACTGTTCTCAACAGATTGTTGAACATGATAGGCAGCATTTGAAATTAAGCAAACGCATTCAGACAGACTTGAACGATATCTGAAATATTGATTTTCGTTTCTTATATACGTTTATGGCTGACTCGTGTATATAAATTTCAGAATTTCCTAGATGATGTCGGTGTGGTCTTCTGTTCATCCACACCCACAATCGTTGTTGCTCACATTAAACTTTGTAACACAGGCAATGATGAATCAGGTTCACTAACGACGAATACAGAAAGAATAAGAAACATATAGCTGTGCTGTGTGCAGCTAGCATGACTTCATTTGTTCTCCTTTCTTGTCTTTATTCTTTTTATTTATTGTACCAATAATCCTATGTGTTAAAAGTGGGTATAGGTGTGAGCACATAGATCCATATTCATTCACCTGTATCACACCCCTCGAACAAGATCCTGAAAAAACAGGCTTTTTCCTTCTTACTTAGAGATAGGGTGGGGTGTGGAATGTGAGGCTTCTCATCACTTAGATCCACACCCCACACCCACACCCATTTCCAAAATTGATATTACCGATGAAGATTTATAGAACGAAATTGAAATGTTACTTAAAAGAATTAATAGGAGAGTGCAATAGGGATGCACTTGAATTCTCGTTTTCCTTTGACTAATTTTTTTCACACCCGAAATCATATGAATAAGATCATATCAAACTTATGATAGGCAATAAATATAAGAATAACACTATTCCTGTAAGAGATTCTTCATCGATACAAACTACTGCTTTGAAAATTGTTTTCAATATTCGAATTTGTGATTTGTCCATAAAGGTTCGATTAATAAATATTTCTTTTTTGTTTAAACTCAATCAATCAACTGAATGGAAAAGAAATACTTGATGAATAGATCAGAGTCTGGCATAGGGAGAATACCTTAATCTCCATCGTCCTTCCCCACATGTGCATAACTGGTAACGATTGTGATCGGTCTAAGTTTGTTTTTTAGTTTTTTTCATATATACAATACTAATATAGACTTCGTTGTACTATGAAACTTTCTCTTAGTCAATAAATTCCAAGAGAAAGAAAATCTAGGGAAATAAATAGTGAAAAGTGACTTAGTAGTGGGTTTGACGTCTTACATCATTAGCGTAACGATTAAGTAGTAGATATGATCAATCAAGAATTTGATTTGACTGCTATAGAATCCAAAAAGCGAAGAGTAACTCATGTCCGTCTGAACGACCGCTTTCAACTTTTAGATGGGTACTAATACCGATAAGAATAAGAAAACTCTGATGATTCCAACTCTGATAAAAATGTCTTTTATTTCATTAAAAAAAAAGAAAATATGAAAACATCAGTAAAATAGAGTCAAATAGGTTTAAGTGTGTTCACGAACAGATTTATTGACATCCATACAACATATTAATATTATTTGTTTTACATATAATATATGTATGAGTATGATCCTCGAAGTATGACCACTTACGTCGTAGACCATTACCACCATTAACTTTCTCATCCATATCATTAACGCCTGGTACATACCAACCGGACCATGCGCCACTGAACCATCGAATTTTGTATGCAATAATATTACCACATTTAATAGCCCAATCAATATTTAAATCTATACCGGAACCTGGCCAACGACTATCATAGGTTGGTTGTTCATTTGATACTTCTGTGCAGTTACCTTGTGATGTTATATCAAAGCAACCATAATTACCACTACCTTGATCTGGACATGTAGATGGTTGTTGACCATAAGATGAAACCACCAAACAACATAAAATAATGACGATTACTTTTGTAATCAACATTTTGAAGCTTGTTTGAAAAGTTAGTGTTATGAGATGATCGCATAGTCGAGTGCTCCTTATATACGACTTTTACTTCTTCTATTACAAGAATACTTTGAATAAAAAGAATAGAATAAATTAATCATATACACGCAATAAAAAAAAAATCAGGATTTTTTTTTCAATGTCTCAGTATGCTTATATATACAATAAGTGTATATAATTACTTTATCAAAGACGAACTGCTTTTGAATACTTAATAAATAGATTAATGTGTGAAAATAGAAGTAAATCTAATGTAAAGAAGTATTAAAAAATAAGCCAGGAGCAAATTAGTATTTAGCTACACAATGACGATATTGACACAAGCATACATTGCCTTGATTTCTTCTTTACTAAACATTTATTATATAGTTCTTTTAAATAATTATGATCAATTATTTTAAGAATAAATTTTATTTCTACTGGATAATATCAAAGTATGTCACGTCATATATGATGCTATGAAAATGAATTATTTTCGTAATACTGATCTATATTACCCGAGGGTATTCTTGAATAAATTCAGATTTCGTTTTGTGCATTTAATATCTACTATTTTCGAAAGAAGATTAATTTGATCAATTAATACAAATGATCTCAATTTAGTTTTACATTCAAGCTTAGTCGATTAATATGCAAGGAATTTCGTGCCAAATCAGCTGATTGAAGCAATGATATCTGAATGAAGATTATTGACAGGTTATCAGTTGATATGGATGAATGAGAATAGATGAAAAAGTCTCTGAGTAAATATGTATTTTAGATCTATCTATTTTCTCACAGCTACACCTGCACTTACCCATCCACAATAGATTTTCGTTTCATCAAGAGCATTGGTAAAAGTTACATTTTTTGGCAAAATATTCATGTATTTAAAATTAACGTGCACAAAAGAAAAATCTTTCAGTACTATCTGTACACTATACTACAATGTATTGACTGAATTTTTACATTTTTTT
>CAJNOL010001070.1:24489-61250 GCA_905250125.1 Rotaria sordida | reverse complement strand
AGGAAAAATAGTATATTCGGAATCAACACAAAAAACTGCGCCGACTAAGATGATTTCCTTTAACTGCTGAAGATTTCAATTTTTTTACAAATTTTGACCCCAACATAAGGGCCTCGATTTTCATGAAAAAATGAAAATCAAGAAAACAACTTAACATATATCCTAGTCGGCGCAGTTTTTTGTGTTGATTCCGAATATACTATTTTTCCTCAAAATGGCTGAGTTTTGATGAAGAAAATCTCGAATTACTGGCAGAATTTCACACTTTTTTGGTCTTGACCCAGAGTCGAACAGTGTTCATTTCCAATATATCAATATTTCGAAAAACCAAAGTTATACTTTTGAAGCCCAATGTCTGGCGGTTCTAATGATATATGAAACTCAGCTATATCTTGAGATGCGAAAAACTAGATAGATTTGAAAAAAAATCCATGACATACCATTTTTTGACGTTTTCTTACTGTCGGCCTTCATTCATTTGGTAAGCATATTTTCACTAAAGAAAATCAAAAATAGGTCAGAAATAAAAAATTGAAAAAATTTTTAAGAATTTAGCAATGTTTTGAGGTTTTTTAGGAAAAATGGACTATTGAGAGTTATCGAAAAAGCTTGAGTTTTTTTAATCAAAACCCTTTTGAAAAACATTAAAATAGATATATTCTTACTCAGCTCGACGAGCTCTATCTAACTATGTATAAAAAAACGAAAAAAAAATTTGCTCCAATTTTGTATTGTTTGCACCTTATGTGATAAAAATGTCAGCCCTCTGCGTTAAGAACAAGTATGAAAAATGTGATGGAAAATTTGTCCTGGGTTATTATGAAAGACCCTTTATATGAAAAGATGTTTAATTGATTTTAGAGAATTATTTGAACATGAATTTGATGAATATAAAAAAGAAAATCGATTCATCTATTGATGATCCTCTTGTAAGAAATGAAGCACGACGTTATTCAGTTGGGACACGTCTTGCTTTTTTACCAGATGATGTTGTTGGTCAATCATGGTACTTTCGTCTTTTAACACTTATTTATTATTATATATTTGTTTATTTTCATGATTTTGAAAGTATGAATAAACATTTATTATATTAAAAAATTGAGTTTGGAATAAAAGAATTTATTTGCTTTTTGAAATACTTTTGAATTTCTATTTTAGTTATTGGTTTAAATAAAATCGATCCTAACAAAGGTTGTCTTTTTATTTCTCGACATTCGACACATAATGCAGAAATTCAAGGTGTTATTGTATTCGTATATCATAAAACAGGTCGAGTAATTAGGTAAATTTGTTTTCTTTTTAAGAAATCTTAATCAATATTTATTTTGTTGAATTTTCAACCAATAAGATCTTTAATTCATCGTTATTTAATTCCATTATTTCCAATACTTCGATTAATGGGTTCTTTACCAGGAAAGCGAGATACTGTATTATCTTTATTAAATAGTCGATTTTGGGTTGCTGTTATACCTGGTATCAATTAATATATGACTTCATCTGAAAAAATGAATCTTTTTTTAAAATTTTTATTGATTTTTTTAGGTGGAGCCGATGAAGCTATGATTGGCCATGAAAATGCATATAAAGTCTATTGGCCTAATAAACGTGAGACTTTTTAATAATTAATTGAATAGATAAAATATTTGAAAAATAGGAAAAGGTTTTGTTCGCGTAGCAACACAAGCTCAAGTATCAATCGTACCCACATTTATGTCGAATCAAGAAGAAATGCGTTGGAATCCAATACTTTATCTATGGAATTTTTTCTATCTTGGACGTTTATTTTTCTTTATTGTTAATTTAAATATTCCAATCTTAACATCATTATTAAAAGTAACTGGTTCAATTATTTGGTTTTCAATGACATGGATTCAAATTCCAATACCAGCTAAATTAACTTTATATATTGGTGATCCAGTTGAATATGATTTATCAAAAGATACAATTGATGATGTAATTTTATCAAAACTTTTTTCTTTCTTTTTTTAACATTTTATAGAAATTATTATTTTTATTTATGACCAAAGATTGTTGAACGATGTCGTTTGAGTTTACAAAATTTAATTAATCGTCATCAACCATATGGAAAATCTTATTCAAATGCAATTCAACAAAGAATTGAAGCAATCAAAAAATATTGCAAACATCATAAAACTTTTTGAAAACAATTATGCAATTCATTTTCTTTTTATTCAAGCGATCATTTTCCGCTTTAGTAATTGACTTGCTTTTTGCTACAATTCATTTTCTTTTTATTCAAGCGATCATTTTCCGCTTTAGTAATTGACTTGCTTTTTGCTAAAATTCATTTTCAACGATTTCAATAAATAAATTTCATGCGAACAATAATCCTGAGTGTGGGTACGGGGTGTGGGTGTATCGGGCTCTTCTCTACTTCCATTATCACCCCTACACCCTCACCCTAAAATCAATGTGATCCGGTGAATCAATACGATTAATTAAAAAGTGAAATACGTTAAGTTCACGCTCTTGTTTAATGATTTTTAAATCTTTATCAGGCAATTCATAATAAAATAAAAGAGATCTAAATATGAATTTCTATGATGAAAACTAAAAAAAGTGTTTTGTTTCTAATCCTGCGTTGTTTTAATTGTAATAGATCGTTCTTGTTCATCTTTTGCTGTATCTGTAAAATGAATTTCATCAGCTTTGCATACAAACGAATCAGTTGATGTTGATTTTCCATATTCAACATGAGTAACGACAAACATATTTCGAATATTCTTTCTTTTGTTCATCAAACTACGAATATCATCAACAATAGAGTCAACCTATGAAGGGTGGGTGTGGGTGTGGGTGTGGGTGTGGGTGTGGGTGGGTGTGGGTGTGGATGTGGGTGGGGTGTGGGTGGAGGGGTCCACGAGAATTTAAAGTTATCCTGTTTTACTTTTCTATACATTATTTACTCCCTTTAGTGCCTTTAGTCCTTTTACTCCCTTTAGCAGCTTTAATTCCTTTAGTCCCTTTAGGGCCTTTACTCTTTTTACTCCATTCAGCCTCTTTAGTCCCTTTAGTTCTTTTACTCCTTTCAGTCCCTTTAGTTCTTTTACTCCCTTCAGTTCCCTTAGTCCTTTAGTCCTTTAGTCCTTTTACTCCCCTTACTCATTATAGTTCCTTTAGTTCCTTTAGGGCCTTTAGTCCTTTTATTCCCGTCAGTCCCTTTATGGCCTTTAGTCCTTTTACTCCCTGTAATCCTTTTACTCTTTTTACTTCTTTTGAAGGGACTAAAGAGAGTAAAAGGACTACAGGAAGTAACAGAAGTGAAAGCACTAATGGGAGTAAACAGACTAAAGGGACTACAAGGACTAAAGGGAGTAAAACGGACAAAAGGACTAAAAGAAGTAACAGAAATGAAAGGACTAAAGGGACTAAGGGGAGTAAAAGGACTAAAGAGAGTAAAGAGACTAAAGGGAGTAAAGGGACTAAGGGGAGTAAAAGGACTAAAGGAACTAAAAGACCAAATATCATTTATAAACAAGTAAAACTTGATATAAAAAAAATAAAACAGGATAAATATTATTTTTCGTGGACCTATGCTTAATTGCTTGAAAAACATCGAATTTTTCATATAGTGACATAAGAACAATTAAGACATTTATATCCTTTGGAAGAAATTACTATACCTAGAGGTTGATCATACGTTCTATCTCTAACTAATACCACCTAGTATATGTGGTGTAACCCATGTAAAAATTTTTGCCTTTGTAAGCTATTTTTAAGCGGCTTAAACAAGCTTACACTTCAATTAAGCGCTTTAAAGCGCCTAAATATTACGGTCTTAAGCTGGAGCTGAAAAGTGCTGTGGATTTTTATTTCTTTAAGCGCTTTCGAGCGCTTATCCTGAAAAGAGCTGAAAAGTGCTGTGAATTTTTATCCTTATAGGCGCTTTTCAGCACTTGTCATAAAAAAAGCTGAAAAGTGCTGTAAATTTTTACTTTCCTAAGCGCTTCTCAGCGCTTACCAATAAGATTGCTTAAAAGTGCTGCAGATTTTGTTATTTCTAAGCATTGTACAGCACTTACACTGAAGATCGCTGTCTCTTTTCATGCATTTAAGTAGGGTGCAGGATTTACAGTAAAAAACGCTACTCATTCAGATAACACTATAGGAAAAACACGTAAAAACGGTGAGTGTGAATATGAGTGTATGTGTATGAGTGGATATGGGTGGGCTAAGAGCAAAGGAACACCCACATCATAAATAGACTCGCTATAGAGATGAATATTATGAGTATTATGTATCAGAATATATCTTAATATTAAGAAAGAAATAGTTGCGTAAGAAAAAGAGCAAGCGCAGATGACGTAGACCAAGTTTAACGTAATTAAAAAAAATCGTTGACTAAAGTTGAAAGGCTATTGATGATTTATGTTGAGATAACGGCTCAGTTAAATTTTTTTTCTGTAGCGATTTGGCATAAGCTGCCTTTTCATTTTTAACAAAACTTTTAATTACCCATAGTTAGAGTATTATTTTTATAATATGCTTAATTCATTTAAAGACTTAAGCTTAAAAAGAACGAAATAGTTCGTGTTTTTGATTGCTTTCACATCAATCGACTCAATTTTTCTTTAGTTATTGATTTTTGCATAGGCTACCAAGAAATGTTCGTTACTCTGTTCCAAATAACAGCTCGAATATGAATACATTCATTCAAGGAATAATACACTTTAACAATCTTAGCTTCTTTTGTTCGCTTCAAAAATAATTCGCGAGTAATATAGATAATAATCATGGTTTTTCCTTTTTATTGTCTCCTTTTGTTTATACATATTTTCCCATCTTCTACTTTTTCAACAGTTAAACTAATGAATCGTGAAAAAATGTATTTATTTCTGTCTTTTATACTCCTTATGCATCGAATTGATGAACTTACACTGTCACAATAAAGTTGAGCCGAAGCAAACAAAAGTTTTGCAGATTATTTTAGTCAAATAGTTTTTTCACAAAAATATTTACATTTTTTGCTTATTAATTAAAAGCCTCTTTTAGATAAATCTTAGGGGTTCTTTCTTTTACAATCTTCTAAATTAACTGATAGATGGCGCTAGTTGAGATAAATGATATATATATGCACATGTTTCGCAGAGATTTTGAGTTTCACCAAAAAAAAATTAAGATTATTATTAGAAAAAAACAATATTTTTTTCTTCGTACAGCCTATTAAGATTTGATATAGTTGATAGGTCCGTGCCTTCATTCCAACGACTCGATATAGATCAGTGATTAAATACTAGTGCTTTCTTTGAAATATTTTATTCTGATATATGCAACACAGTTACATATAAAGCGATCGAACATTATCGATCAAATCAGCTTTTCATCTTTTTATTCATTGTTTTGAGCAAAATACAATTTTCATTGTTTAGTTTTTCTGTTTAGGTCAGTAGAAGTAAGAAAGAAGCATTTAGTATTAGTTAGATATTATTTAATGAGTTTTGATTATGTATAGAGTATTTTATAAATTTCTAACCTATTTCATTTTTTTATACATTTCCAGTATCTAAAGTTAGACAGAGATTGAGTACATATATATTTAAGAAACGACACCTATATCATTGTCCAAAATCAATCAAACTCAACTGCCATCATTAATAAGAAAGTACTTTGTTTAGAATCATCTTAAAATAATTTCATCATATCTGTTTTCATTGTTTGATGTTACATTTTTTATCTTATCTTTATAAGAGCTGACGTCCGAATTTAGTTTAGCATTTGACTATATGAAATACACCTGTTAAACTTAGTTTAATATTTAATAATTGTTTTTCAGTAATGCATCTTTTATTAATGATAGCAGTTTAGTGAAGAAGATTGGAATATTCACTTAGACGTTGTCTTCAATATGTATCCTTCATGTTTGTTCAACTTGGAATATTCGAAAGATACAAAAAAAGTCAAAATGGACCCGACACTTATCAAACATTTTTATATATGTTATTTTCACGCAACATCTTGTAATCAGATGAGATTCTTGTAGTTAGAATAGTTTTTATCGTACAGTTTCACTTGTTACTAGGCGTTTTGATTTCTGAACTAAGTAAATTGTTCGAGAAAATTGTTCTACTCATAGACTAAGTTTGCATAAAAAAATAGTTCAGACGAGCTCTTAGTTATTACAATTTTCTGTTATCTTTTAACAATGTCTTATTATTTTAATTTTCTACTGTAAGAATCTCTACCACAAACTAGAGATTCTTACAGCACAGAATTAAAGTAATAAAACATTATTAAAAGATGATAAAAAATTTGTAATAACTAAGTACTCGTCTGAACTATTTTTTTATGCAAACTAAGTGTATGAGTAGAACAATTTTCTCTGACAATTTACTTAGTTCTGAAATCATACTTGTAAAAACGCGTTAAACTTCTTGAACGAAAACGAAATCGGTAAAATGTACGCTTTTTGTGATTTTCTTTTCGTTAAAATTTTAACGCGTTTTTCTTTCGTTTTTTTGTCTAACTGAGTCTTGTCCATATTTAATCCAGATAATGACTTTTTATCGAACTTCTGAACTAATAGCTTATGAAAAAACTATATTTTTGAACTTCGACTTCGAACTTTGTATACGTGAAGGCTTTAAATAGACTATCTCATATACGAAACTTCATTTATTTTGAATATTGCAATGTCAGGATGTGAATTTCTCAAAAAATATACACTTTCAAGTATTGTGCAAAATACAGATATTTTGAGAAATTCATATACTGACATTGCAGTACTGAAAATTAATGAAATTTTGTGTATGAAATAGTCTCATTAAGGCCTTCGCGTATACAAAGTTGCAAGACGAAGTTTAAAGATATGTTTCTTTTCAAAAACTATTAGCTCAGGAGTTGGGTAAGAAGTCATTATCTGAATCAAATATGGACAAGACCCAGAGTCCTTTTAGGGTTATGATATTCTAGTGATACTCTTCATACAGGAACCTTATGATCGCAACCAGAGCGAATCATCTACGAATGTCCGTTCGTTGAAATCCAGTGCTTAAAAGCGCTTAAAGATGCGACTGCAAGCGCTTTTCAGCTACTTAAAATGTGCGCTTTTAAGCGCTTGCAACGCTTACTGATTTCAGCGCTTAAAAGTACTTAAAAACCTAATTGTAAGCGTTTTTCAGCGGCTTAGAATGTGCGCTTTTCAGCGCTTTTAAGCGAGAAATTTAAGCTGCATTAAGCGAGCTTTTCTGCTTAAATTTTCACATGGGAAATATGAGATGTAACTGCTGATATTATAGAGAAAAAAATCGAAAAAAAAAAATTATCTGTCCTATTACTATTGGACCACCCTGTATATATCATATATATATGATTGTACTCAATGATAAAATATACCAATCTGCTTTGTTTTGATTATTACTAAAAACCTTTACCGTATCGAAATCAAATAATTGTTTTGATGACTAAACTATTAAATTTAAAATAGGGTGTGGGTGTGGGTGTGGGTTGAGAGAAGATGAACCCATACCCACAGCTCACATCCACACTTACACCTACACCCACACCCATGCCCATACCTTACACCCATACACACCCACATCCACACCCACCCCACACCCCCACATACACCCACCCATACCCACCCACACCCACACCCACACCCCAGATATTCATTGGGTTTTCTAACCTGACTGTAAGTTATTGGGAGTGAGGAGTCCCAAATTGCAGATCTCAGCTTCCATTGTGCGGAAACGAACCATTTTCGTAAAATATAAACATGAGTGTGAGGATAAATTTTTCTTCACCGGTTACGATAATGTTTTTAGAAGACTTTTTAATAGGATATGGATGAGAGTGAAGATAAGTTCATCCACAAATACACCACTCACATCCTATACGACATGAGATTATACTAATACTTCTATATTGGAACAAGAGTGTCTATCTGAATGATCATCATTTTTGAAGACGTAAGTGGCTGACAATGTCTATAATGAAACTCTCGTGCATATAACAGAACATTCTAGAAAGACGCAGTTTGTTTTTTCGAGTGATGATATTAATCTAGTTTATTGTTTACAATAATTGGAGGTCAAATTTCGAAAACAAATTCTTAAACTTCATGAAAAAATTTTTGCTTCCGGAACACAATTTATTTTTCCCATATTCAATACAATAGCTTATGACGATTTATATGACATTCCATGCATTAGTTTGATTTCACAGCAATGATGCAGCGGATCAATGTTTAAAATGCGTCGATTTTTCCTATTATTATCAATAGGGATGTGCAACATGATAATTAGTCTTACTATGACGGTGTTGTTCTTGTCATTGAATTCGGATGTCAATGGAGGATTATATGAAAGCACTTTCAATATCATTCTGGTATGATAACTGTGATGTCTTGTCTAGAGGCATGTGTTTCGAATCAAAATAAATAGTTTTGCCATTTAAAACTAGCTAAACATTTTACATGTATAACAAAGTTTGTCTCAATGACAAAAAATAACTGTAGTTAGTGTATAACTTTCTCATCGATCATCTTATTTTCGTTTTCATTTATAGCAAAATATTTCATGCTCGAACTCAATAGTTTCGTTATCATCTGAAACAACAAAATCAGCAATGTTAGTTTGATCAACAGGATCATATCGACGTGATGGGCAAATGTTTAGATGTACTTAATGATAATAGAATCAATACTGAGTCATTGCAATTATTTCGGTATCAGAGTATTGATTTGTATATTCTCTTCACATCGATACCAGAATTCTTAAAGTCTCTACAGAACAGAGCCACCAGATAATCAGAAGACTTGTCATAGTTCATTGGGTCAGAACTTTGAACTTCATCAGAAATATTCTCATACAAGGGTGTGGGTGCAGATCTCCGTATCACACCCACCCACACCCGCACCCACACCCTTTCATTATGCTCTATTCTTTCCAGTAAAGGATGTTACCAAACTACCGTACATAGAGTCCATAGTCTTTGCCATTTCAAATTATTATATTGTACGAGAACTGCATGAGAACTGAACGAAACAGATCATGAAACTCAGTGATAATATGTATAGCATTATCAGTCTTCCAGGTGGTAGATAGAAGTATATGAATAAATCGAAAAGCAAAACAAACAAAATGTCTATAACAGAAATCAATCTTTTATACTCAAATCTTAATTCTTAGTTACTAAGTAAGTCGAAATAATTTGAAATATAGATACTGTTATTAAGAGAGGATCCGCGAGAGGACCCCTAGGTCGCCGGAGAAAAAAAATTTTTTTCGATCTTATTTTCTTAAATGATAAGTCTAGGTAAACTATAGTTAAATCCAAAAAAAATATTAGTTCATTTGATTTTATCTATGAAACATGCGAGTTAAAACAAGTTTAACCCTTTATGGCCGGATTTTGCCATTTGACAACATTGAGCTGATATTTCGTGAACACTTTACATATAGTGGCAGTTTATAATGCTGTGACAATCTGATAATTACTATAAGACATTTCAACAAATTTATCTCATTCACAGCACGAAGAAAACATTTACATTGGGAAGATAGCCTGAACCATCTACAATACCCTGAAAGAGCGTTCAAGCCGTAAAAATGATTTTTCTCTAGGACTGAACCTTCGATATCAGAGAAAGCTAGTGCTTAATTTTCTATGATCGGTCTATTATATATTGCCACACTAAGATGGATTATTCGGTGTGTCTAGATAATACAAAATGGTCATGTTGCCATATGGCAAAATCCGGCTGTAAAGGGACAAAATTTCAAAAATTTGCATTCACTTTCAGAAATCAAATTAGCATACTCTACCGTTTATTTCATGATAATACGTGTATCCATTGGAGAAAGAATATCTCTTCCTTCGTTTTTCACAGTGTACTTTCCACATACTGATAGCAATATAACAAAAAGGTATTCATGAATCATAATATAAAGTGGTATAAAAAAATTAATAATATAGTAAACAATGCTTTTGGAAAAATCTGACTTTCTTCATAGAAAGTGAGAAAGTATTTATTAACTTTCCATCGAAGGTCTTTTCTAGCCGCGCGCCACTAATGGTTCCATCAAGTGTAGTATAGTGATCTGTATTACCCCTAGTACTACCAGTTGGGGTCATTTTTGAGCCCAACTCAAACACTTGAAAATACACTATAAATATCCTTTTTTTCTGGTTTTTAGGGTCAAATAGCGTTTCTTACGTTTAGACAGACGTTGTTGAATTTAAAAAGAAATACATTTATTGTCTATAAAATTACAAGTTTCTGATAGAAGACCATGTCTTCAGTATATAACAAAAATATAACAAGAAAGGGGAGAAAGTAAAACTTGCAGTATAAAATCCAATGACTCACTAATCCAAGTGGACATATATTTCTAGTTCACTTAGAGACCTTGTTTGGGAGATTTAGAGCTATCTAATCATCGTTGTAGATAATTTATGTTATTGTAGACCAAAAGGTATGACTTGCCTTTCTATCTTATTTTATATTTTATGAGTAACGAAGTCAAGATCTCATATTGACAACCTGTAAAATTATGGAAAAGAAAATGGTTTTTTTAATTCGATTTCATATATCACTTTACTGTTCCAGTTGACACAAGTTTATCTAATGATTCTTCATTTACTTGTGACTTGTAGATTAAAATTTTCTGTGTTATATAAGTTGCATTGAATCGTCCAAATATTTTAAAAGAGGCTGGTAGTCCTAGGGTTAATCTATATCTTCAGTAATGGGTTGAGATTGGTTTGTAAAAATCAAAAATATTTGCACATTGCGGATAGGATATGAATATAAGTATACAACGACTGCACCCACACTCCATACCCAGTATCATGTTTAGTAAAATGCGGTCGAATACCTTTACAACTATTCTGAATTGAAAATAGCCCAGTAATAGCAGCAAGATAAACACCGAAAACGAAAATTTCTTTTCCAAAGTTTTGACTTCTATCGGCCGGATGTTGCCAAATGGCAACACCATGCCTATAGGTACAGAGTTACTTTTTTGCTATCTCCATGATAGACCAACAAAAAACATGTAGGAAAAAATGTTTTGCTACCTGACCTCTAGGAGTCGGCTGAAAAGGGTTAAGGGGTCTGTTTTGGCTCGAAAAAGTCGCTAAAAACTGGCGTGCTTAGTATTTTAACATTTTCTCATGAATAGTTTGAACGTTTGGGGTCCGGCTTCTCTCATTATATAGAGAATAGTATAGGCTACGAATTTATCTTTTTCCCATGATTCATGTATAGGATAAAAGAAACGCTATAGGTCAAAAACCTTCCAAACCTCAAGAAATCCTACCAAGAGGGAGAAAGTTCATTCGGATTCATTCGAATGGCTCCGAGTGGCAGCGAATGGTGACGATTGAATGCGAATAGGATGTCGGTGTGGGTTCTTTTGAAGAGAAGATCCACACCCACATCCTCGGGTTTGGTTTAGATAATTTGTCATGAAATCAGAATTGTCATAAGGTCATATTCAGATCATAGGGCTGCAGGTGTGCATTTTCTCTTTAACGCAATCCGTACTCGCACACCTACTCTGGTTACAGATTTTTATCGATAGGCTCTTTATTATAAAAAATACACGACATTCATTTATCAAGGAAACAAAATAATAATTCACAATTAATCGATTTAAGAGTAACAAATATCTTTATTTAAAAATGAAAATAAAATATTTTCATTTGATTTACTATACAATAATACATGAGAACAAAGTTTGGTTTCAATTTAATAAAATCCATTGGATAAATTTTAATTAAATAATAATGTATTCCTATCAAGACGTAAAGATCTATAAACATGACAAAGATTTGTATTACTTATTGAATCTTGAATTAAATCCAAAAGAATTGTTGCTAAAACTGGAGATTGAACAAATCCTCCAGCATTTGTTCCACCAACAAAATAAATATGTTGCTTTTTATTCTCAGCAGTTAATTGAGCAATGATTGGCATTCCATCTGGAGTCATTGGACGAATACAAAATCTTGGCAGAAGAATTTCTGGTTCACTTACCTCGATTTCATCAGGTAAATAACATCGTATCGTTGAATAAAATAAATCAATTAATTGGGTAAGATAAGTTGATTGAACAATTCCACGATGGCCACAAAAAGCATATGCACCTGTTACATATAAATGTTGTTCATCATAGCTTGGTGTCACATTTATAACACCGATTGGTTCTTTTTCGGTTATTTTAAATCCATTTTTTATTGAATGAATATTCGAAAGCTTTGTCCAACATCCGAAAACACCTTGAACAGCTAATAGTACATTATCTAACAATGAAGAATTCAAATTATTAAGACTTGAAGCCAAAATTATTTTAGAAGAAGATATATCATCCATTGAACAAACTTTGGTTGACCATTTAAATTTAACATTTGGATTATTTTCTAGAAACTCAATCATATTTTGACAAAGTTTTAAATGATTAATAGTAAAACCAGGTACTTCAATTCCACCAGCATCACCATCTTGAAGTACAAGACCAGATATTTTTTCAAGAATTTGTGAATGTGATAACATTTGAAGATTATCTTCATTTTTATGATATTTTTTTTGAAATGTTGAAACAACATTTAATGAAGTTAATGATGAACATACACGAATAATTCGATGATTTTTAATTGTATCTTCAACTAATTGTGGATAAATTTGAAATATTTTTTCCCATAATTCGATTCCACGTCTATTTATATTTGATACAAATTTATGAAATAAATTCACAACTAATTCTGGATAACCAGCAAGTTCACTAAATCTATCAATCCATAATCGTTCTTGATTATTATATTGATCAGGTATTATTTTCCATCCTCCATGATCTAATGGATATTTTCTTAAACTATTAATTCTATAAAATACTGCTTGCGGCATTGTTTCTGTTATAGATGCATGTCGCGCATCACATCCATCAAGTGTTGTACCACGACACGATATTTCATTTTGATTAGATTCATCTTTTGGATTAGGATGGTTATGTTCATCAATAATAGTGACTCTATAACCGCTTCCACTAAGAAAGAAAGCAGTTGCTAAACCCATAATACCTGCTCCAATGATAGTAATTTCTTCATTTTTTCTAGATGAATCAATTAAAAATGGTAATGGTGATTTAAATGATTGTTCAAGTACAACATTGGCAAGAACAACAAGAGCAGCTTGATCCATAGCTTCGCCACATCCAGGTACAGTCAGAGCAGCTGATACAGCTTCTAATTGTGTTGGAAGATCTTTAATTGTACTTAAATCAAATGCATGTGAATCTAAACGAGCACTAATTTGTCCTTGTCGAACACGTTCAATAAGTATATCAAGAGCTCCTGGAGCAAATACACAAAATGCAGTAACAGATACAAGTCTTGCTACATTTGGTATGATTTGAAAAAATTCTTTAGATAATTGTTCTTCAATATTTGTAACTCTATCAGCATCAATAGCAAGTATAACATATGTAGCATTGATAACAGCTTGTTCAGGTGTCATAGCAATATTGATATCAGGAAAATCAATACCTTTACGTTTTCGAATTTTTGACTGAATAGTTTGATCAGGATTTGTTAATGATGGACTATAAACAATAACTTTATGTTTAGCTCTATATAAACGATAAGCAATTCGCCTTCCAATAGCACCTGATCCAATAATTCCAATGGTTGAACATGTTCCATCATTTGGCAAATGAAGATGTTCAATTATATATTCAGCAACAAATCGAGAATTTACACTTAATGTATTTAATACATTTATATTTAGTTGTCGAGCACGATCAACATGAATACGAGAAAGTGCTGAACCTCTTCGAATTAATGTTAATTGAATATCATAACTCATAATTGAACGCCATAGTTCAAGTGTTTCACTTCCAACAGAATTACTTCCAACAATAATAACATGAGAACGATGTTGACGAATAGCAAAACGAAGACTTTGTTCATTTTGAACTAATTCTGGTAAATAAATTAATTGATTACGATTATGAATTTCACTTTTAAATGGATAAGCAATCAATACTTGCATGTTTTCAAGTTTATCGTTTTTTTCTTTCCAAATATCATTTATTTTTCTTGAAGAAAATACTAAAAAAAAAGAAAAAAAAGAACGACGACAACAACGACATTAGAGTCAATATAATTTTACATATAATCATGATTCATTCACGAAGGACTAGTTATCTTTTTTTTCGTTAACGCACGAAAAAAAATAATTTTTATTTGCGATCGTATTACTTTCATTTATATTTCGACTACGATAAAGTACTTTTTTTATTGAGAGAGAAAGATAAATATATAAAATAAAAATTACGTATACTCACTGTATGCACATCAATATGGAATGAAAAAATAACGTCGCTTCTTCTTTCTTACAACGAGAGTGTAGGTGTGGGTCTGTGCATGAAAGAAAAGATGATCCACCTCCACCCCCACACCCAATGATTGAAGTTTCAAAATCCTATGGGCATAATCAAAATTATCGCTCCGATTATTCTGCAACAAAATCAAAATTAAAATTATTTGAAAACTTCTGATTTTAATCGATAATGAAACTTCATCTCTATCAATTTTAATTGTACATTATTTAGATTATAAATTTGATTAAAATCTATAAAAGTCATGTGTGTACTGATTTCAATTAATAAAAAAGCTTGGATTAAGCTAGATATAATTTCGATCTTGTAGTATGGCACAGTGATTGCTAGCATCAGTAGGAAGCCATTCCAGTCCCAATGACCATACCTGCTGTCATTTGTAAGATCTTTGTGGTAACTTGTACCATGCCTGAGGTCACTTGTACTACCTTTGTGCTCCTCTGTACCATGGTTGTGGTCACTTTTACCATTTATACCATGTCTATGGTTATTTGTACTATCGGCATGGTCTCCTGTACCGTCGACATGGTCACTTATACTATCAGTATGGTCACTTGTGCCATCTATATGGTCATTTGTACTATAAAAATGGTTCCTTGTACCACGACTATGGTCATTTGTACCATAAAAATGGTCATTTGCGCCATGGCTATGGTACTTTATACCATGAAAATGGTCATTTGTACCACGTGTTACAGACAGACAGACACAGGTAAATTTCAGTTTCTAGATCCTATCCTTTCAGTCTAGGGAAAATGAATGAAACTTTAAAAACTTCAGTATCTTCGCTAAAACCATAAGTGGTTCCTTATGACACCTTTTTTTAAAGAGAGCACACGCAGGTTGCTGAGCCGATTATCGCCTGTTCCATTACACAAGTAGATCTTGACAAGCTTCATGATGGGGAAAAGATCGTTCGGCAATTACTACCGAGACCGATATGTGAGATTCTCGTTTACTTAATGGCCTGTTACTCTTACTCACAGTAACGCTTAGGTTAGATGACGGTTATATCTAATTCCGGTGTGCTACGGAAACGAGGTATCTCGCGTAAAGTAAATAAAATACGCTTATCATGCCTTGTTATATTGATAAGGAAATGTTGATGGGAATCAAATAAGGTTTTATTTATATTAATAATACTAAGAAAATATAATAATAATAGAAAGACAAGAGATAATATCAATAGAGAATAATGATAACAATAGTGGGAAGATGAAAGCACAATATCACTGGGAGAGGTAAACACCAACCACTGGAAAAATCAGAGAACTCGAGGATAAATACTGGAATGTCCAGAGAAAATATATGTTATCGATTGAGACGATAAAGAAGGAATGCCATAATAGGAAACAATTGAACAGTTATCCGTAATAGAGTGCCCTCTATTGACGCTAACAGGACATGATCCTATACAATTCAAGTAAAATATAAAATATTTGGATAAAACAGTTTGAAAAGTTGTACTATCTTCAGTACTTGCTGCATGATCCGATCTTGCTTCCCACATCTCTCATCTGCCAGAGAATGGTGTCCTACCATTCGGTTTGTTTCTTTTTCTATATGCGTTAGCACACCATACAATGAAAAAAATGATGATTCTTTCTTCATCGACAGGTATAGGATAAATGTTTGCGAAGGCAATTTTACATGACTAAAGCCATGTGAGAGTTGAGGATAAAACAAAAAAATATCAGTAAACCAAACCGTCATATATAAACAGTAATTTGCGTTGTTACTAATGTCACATATCGTTTTTTTTTAAGGGAATAATCATTGAAGTTTTCTCGATCAGTTTTTAAACTCTTTGGAGATGAACACATGCGAAACGAAGACAACCTCGAACACCATTAAACCATTCCATGTAAATATTCCACAATCGATTCTTGACGATTTTATAAAGTTCACGATATTTCATCAAAAACAGGTTTGGCTCATCATTTATATTGGTAGGAATAGAAATTAATAAAAAGAGAAAAAGCCGGTCAGATAAAGTTGGTACAAGATTAAAGAAGTATATGACAAAAGAAAAGATAAGAGATAGAGAAAAAAAGTCAATATATAAACAAGTGGATTATTTATATATATAAAGTTAAACTTAGAAATGAGATGTATAGACAGTCAGGGAAAATCCTTTTCATATGAAGGAAGAGAAGACGTGAGTGTGGTTTCAAGAAGAACAACACCCACCCATAATTTATCCTTTTATACACCCTTCTTCCTGTTCATTAATCTTGGCAAAAGTTTGTAACCTTTGCATATCGGTATACTCTTGTACTGTTTTCTGTATTCATAAACTCTTTTTTTAGTATATGAACAGAATAAATCCTTATGCAAAAGGTTTATCATTCTACGATTGTGTTCAAAGCGTACTATGATAAGTCCTTCATCTAAAGTTTTATTTCGTTCATATATCGAAAAAGAGTTATTGAATACAGAAAACAGTACAAGGATGTATGGTTTTACAATGGATGACAAATCATTGCCAAGACCTATGAACAGCGAAGATTTATGAAACGACAGATGATACTATCAAACTTAAAAGAAGTTCATGCCAATGGTAATAAACAGATATGAGGCTTTTTTTTATTCTACAGTTATTTTTTATAGTGTACTGCTTATGTAAAGAAAGAAGAAGAAATATGGAATTTCATTCTTACACAGCCTATGTCATTTAGTACAGGAGTTTTCTATTTGAACGCATGATATTATAGATTTATTTGTGTATCTTCCAGCGTTAATACCGACTACCACAACAATTATTCCTGCTGATTGATCTTATACCATTCTATTAACTTGAAAACAATGATGGATACAAATGTGTTCTTGTTCTTCTAATCTAATTGAATTATAAAAAAAAAGAAGATACAACGATACTGCTTGCAAATTCCCGTATTGGAAAAATGAACAGTTTTTACATAAGAAGATCCATATTTCGTAGAGTATTTATTTTGCTAATTGTTGGTTTCATATGCTTTGATACGAATCTCCGTTCTTCTATGATTCAATATTTTCATGATTATGAATTACCAGAAAAGATGCCAATAGTTCATGAAGCTTCTCTAAATTTCTCGTGGAATGATACGATTGAATTGATTTACACTAGTGCACCTGAATCAACTGGATTAATATGGCTTTTTGGTCAAGGAGTTGTGGGTCAAATTGAACATATGTTCTGTTTACTTGGCCATCGGAGAACAAGGATGAAAGATGCGAAAAAATCGACTATTTTCAATGTTTATACAGCTTTCCTTTGCCATCTTCCTGAAGAACTGAAATTTGGAGACAAACTAACTATTATAAACGGAGAAAAAATTGTGAATTCAGTTGCACGGTACAATCCACAGTATCATCAAAAAATTAACAAGTCACGATATTTCCTATGCTGTGTTACAGCTATTAGAAATATGGCATATTTAGTAGATGAATGGTATGAATATCATCGTCGTGTAGGTTTCGATCATCTAATAATTTATGATAACAATTCAACTGATGGTCTCGGAAAGTTGTTTGCGAATAGAACTGATCTTGAAATTATTCGATGGCCATGGAGGCGATCCCAACATCAAGCATACACACATGCTCTGTTGTTTACAAGAGATCGATGTGTTTGGACTCTATTCTCTGATCTTGACGCTTTTATATTTCCACGATCATCAAATTCGGTTCGAAGTGTCATACAAAACCAAGCAACCTCAGATATTGCTCAAATTAGTTTTAAGTTACTCAGAATGTCTCATGAAAATCTTGTCGAATGTTCCAATGCTTCGATTACAGAAACTTATATTCATCGAAAACGATTACCGGATGCTTGGGATGAAAGTCCATTCGCAGCAGTTATCACCTCACTCGCTGTACCGATGCATCGAGTACACAGAGCTCAATTAGTGCAACCTTACAAGTCTATCACATTATCATCAGATATTGCCTATGGTATCCATTATAGTGATCGTTGCTGGAAACAGTACTTTCTTCAGAAAGTCGTCAGCCGAAGCGGTGTCAAAGATTGGATCGTACCAAAAACTGTTAGTATACTCCATCCAAGTGAGAGTTGGCAGAAACTATCGGAAGGAGCAACGATAAAAGATACCGAATTTCGAGACTTCAAGCGTAAGATCATGCGAATGCCTATGCGAAAACCTGTTCTATTTCGATGATTGGTAGTACAAGATGTTCTGCACATTCAAATACACACTAAAATAACATTTGTCGCACATATATATATCGCTAGTTATAGTGTGGTAAACTTTAACATGAAAATGTGTTGCATTCAGAATAGTTCTTATTATGAATGTGTCATGGTCTGTTAGATGTGAGGTGTGGGGTGTGGGTGTGCGTACGGTTGTATTATTCATTAGACCCTTGAATCCACATCCGCACTCTTGGCTGTTGTTTAGAGGGCGAGAAAATTTGTTGTATTGACTACTGTGTGAACGAAGATACTCTGGATGAAGATTTAAGTATTCTTTGCTAACGAGCAGTGATGAACGAGGACAAAATCGCCAGTCACATTGATTTGTTCTTCTTCATCAAATATTTAAAGAAGGTTTTACAATGCACTTTCAGTCCTCATTTCGACGCAAGGGCATGCAACATAGTTGTGAAGCTAGTTCGTATACCTTCTCTAGAGTACATAAACAGATTAATCCATTTGCAATTAATAGAACTGTTCGACAAGATTGTATTCAAATATCCAGTATTCTCATTTAACAAACCACTAAGATATTTGCAGAAGCATACAAGATCAAATTGTTCTATTGAGAGATAAACAGATCTGGCTAACGTTTTGTCAAGAACAATGTAGAAAAACCACGAGTATTGAAAAATTTGTCTGTTTGTTTGATCTGATGGGATGAAAACATCGTGTCGCAAATAAGGACTTTTACGATATATGTAGAGATGTACCGAATATCAAGCCATTACATTCCTGATTACAAGTCTCACAACGCATTTGCCGATTTCAGCCAGATTTTTGTTCAATATCGACCAGACTGGATGATCAGATTACATTAGTATTACTCGATGTAAGCGAATCTACATTCTATCATCATTATGTTGAAAAAAGTGACCAATCCATATTAAAACGGGTGTGGGTAGGTGAGTGTGAGTGGATGAAGACAAGACCTGCACCAACACACATATCCACACCCACACCCTGATTCCACCAACTTTAGAACACTTTTCAATCGAAGTTTGCCCATTTCTGGTATCTGTTTTCATTGATAGCTCTACAGTCTACCAATGATCAGCTATCTCAAATGATTTCGTCTCAAGCAAAGTAAAAGAAAAGAGACTGTTCCTTCTGAAATCGATCTAACTATTGGTTCAAGGTCACTCTCCTCGTCATCTTTCGTTTCAGATTAGTTCATCGAAAACGAACCAAATCTTTCCCATCCGACTCTATTCATAACCTCATAAAATTTCCATTGAATTCCTTCTTCATCATAGGAAATGATCAATTTTCCACTAAAATCAGCAACGTATATGAGCAATGGAACGAAACAGAAAGATTATTTTGATCTTGAACACTTAGCTTTTGACGAATGAAAATGATACGCTCTAAAATCGAAACCGATGTATTCTATAATATTTGCACGAATGACAATGTCTGTCAGAACTCTAGAGAAAGAGTCGTTTAAAAAAGGACGTCCTCACCTACCTTGTCATGACGCTATGATGTATGCATTTGTGTGAAAGCTTGAATTCAAGAAGTTTAATCCACAGATCAATATGAGAATCTCTAATAGACTAGTAGGAATATGAGTTTGATTGAAAAAGTGTCGAAGAACAGGAGAATCATACCGACTAGCACATTTAAAGTCCTTGACTCATGAGAAACATTCTTTCTTCTAAGTGAATCATATTCATCAATGAAATTTCAAATCACTTTTATGCAATTGTTTTCGAAAATTCACATTTTCTATTCACAATTTTGCTTACTAAAAAGTTGCTAGTTTCTGAGAGTTAAGTTGTAAAGAGCAAAAGTAGAAACATTTCCAACTCATTGATACAGAGTACCGAACTAGATATTCGGCTTCAGTTTAAAAATATGTCGGTAGCGATATGCAAGATTATTTATTTATAATATGATAAAACATGAAAAACTGAAAAATATTCATACA
Organism: Rotaria sordida; assembly: GCA_905250125.1. NCBI lineage: Eukaryota > Metazoa > Rotifera > Eurotatoria > Philodinida > Philodinidae > Rotaria > Rotaria sordida. The sequence continues at coordinate 40,768 of CAJNOL010001070.1, read as the reverse complement.
ATAACTTGTATCGTTCGTTGCCTGATTCATCGTTCTAAAAACGATGTCGAATAGTGTTTATTTCTGTCATTCCCATAAAACTGGGAGGCGGAGCGTCAATCTTAATATTGTTCTTTTCATCGAACCATGCGCCTTTAGTCGACATAGAAATATCCAATTCGGAAGCTTGAGTTCGCTGCACTTCGTCTATTGCAATACCCAAATTATCTTGCGGAATCCAGACTATTGGTTTGGGATCCCGTATCGCTGGATGCATGTATGCATTCTTCATTGTATTGTCGTACGATTCAATCGTCGTGTTCTCTATATTGTTGATAGCATCGGTACCGCCAGCTCTTCCAGGAACATTCAGAACATTAATCGCCGCCTTTACCCATGCAAGGTTTCCAGAGACGGGAATTTCCAGTCGTGAGAATTCTTCTGCATCGACAGGCAAATAATGCGTGAGAGGATCGAAGCTTGAGCTCATCAAGTATTGAATAATGATCGTGATAAAGATCAATACACACATTAATATGCCTTCGGGAATAGCTGATTGCGAACCAGATTCGTTCTGTGCCAAGAAGAAAAGTGCTGCAAGCATAAGTTCCATAAGATAAATACCTGTAAATGACTGATAAATTGCTCTCGAGAACGCAAGACCGCCGGTATCGTTAGGGAAATCCGAGACATAAAACATTTTGTAAGCATAGGCAATGTAAAACAAGCCGAATGCTAATCCGGAAACGATAAGCACCAAAGGTGCAATGATCGAATAAACTAGACTTATTACAACAAAATTTGTGAAAACAGGAAATATCGTGCCCCAATCAAGACTAGTAAGTGTAAAGTATCGTTTCCACTTTTTTCGTGGTGTATTATCGAATAATTTTCCTAGTAGATAAAATGAAATGAGTGCAACAATTTGTAACAAAACATTAGAAGCCAGACTCAATCCTTGTAATGCCAAAAAACTGAAGAAGAAATTACTTGCAGTCGGAATATTTGCAGCAAGTATTGTTGCAGCACTTGGCGGATTTTGAACAATAACTATTATGACACTCGTGATACTACTCGAAATAGTAACGATCAGAAAGGCATGAACGACTTGAAAAACAAAGTAAGATCCTTGTACATAGCGATCAATTGCATCAGTAGTAGGAATTCCAGACAGTTTCGCCAATAGTCTTAGCACGATAGGAAGCAATGCCATTAAAACAGCCAAAAGAATGGTTGGCAAGAGGCCAGTAATTATGCCACGAAGAGCGCTCGGTAAATTGTCAATGAATCGGAGAAAGGTCAACTCATTTGTAAGATACGTTACGTTAGAGAGAATACCAACAAAGGCGACGGGAATAGTCCAAAAGACAATAAGAGCCGTAGTTGCACCCAACACAATGAGTTTCCTGACTTTCTTCTGGTAGTAGGTAAGCTTCAAATTTGACCAAACGATATTCGCCACTTTTACATCGTTGTAACAAGGTATCATTGCTAATGGTATAGAGGCCGTAACACATTGAACTGCCATGTGAGCTGCTAGCTGTTTATTGAATTGAATGAATGCAGAATTTATAGTTGCATACTGGTGTAGAGTTGTTTTCGCCTCTTCGATCTCCGTATTGAGTTCAGATATAGTCTCCTTGCAATATGTGATTGTATCGACCTTTCTACCAAAGCATAGAGATGAGAGCAATGGAATAGACCCAATCCTCATCGTCGGTCGTTTCTTCTCTGGAACATATTTATGGATGATGTCTTGCTCTACGTCTGCAACAGTTTCCTCAATTATTATCGGATGCACTTCCGAGCGAATCTTTTTAAGACGTTTTGCCGTACGTTTCAATGCAGCCTTGATCATTTTACATTCGGCCGTCTCGAGTGTTTCTACGAGTTTTGTGCGCTTATCCGCTTTGTCGGGAAGATCTTCGAGATTTCTATTTAGCCAGATATGTCTAACTCCACCTGGAAATTGGTTAAAGATTTGGAAGAGAACATCTTGCGACATATATGCTTCGGGTATTGTAGTAACGAGAATGGTTGCTGCACTGGCGCGAGACTGATACGCAGGACTTCTTAGGAATGCTTGACGTTTTTCTACGAAACTTTTCATTTCTGTGTATAGAAGGTAGAGAAATGCACCGATGAAAACATAAGCGAGTACTAGTGGAGCTCCATAACGAGAGGAATGACGTGGCAGAATGTTACCAAAAGTTAGTATATCGAGACCTCTTTTACCATACGATTCACCTTTTCCATCAATGGCATAGATAGGAAATAAAATTGTTGCTACAAGAACGAACGAACTTAGAAAGAAGAAGGCATGAACGTAGAGGTAGCGTGCGAAGAAGTAAGCATCGAGACCAGAAGTACGAATCATATCTTCTTGCGGCGTTCTCAATAGCGTGAGTAGCCAACCATAAAATGTTCTTGGCAGAGGCTCAGGACGTCGGTTTTCGTCTCCAATATATGTCTTTGGTTCATAGATACGTCTGAATTTTGTTCTAATAATGACGAATATAGTAATTTCGATGATAGCGATAGTCGCAGAGGCTACGAGAGTAGTAAAAAATTGCGAGAGTGAAGCATTCTGCAAGCTTTGAGCGGGATTCGCCGTGCTGCTTGCCATTTAATCGTGAAGGCCAACGGATTTTTTCGAGAAGAAGAAATAAAGCACAACGTTTTTTTGGTGCTTGTATTGCAATCGTATCGTATCCAATAGCTTATATCGTTACCTATGAAAACATTTAGAAGTCATCATACGATTGAAGAAGACGACAGAGAAGGGAACGATGAAATAGACCAACTATTTTGAGATATTTAGGTGATTCTGGTGTCTATTGTATCATTTGGTCAAACTGGTCGAAATTAATATCGGCGTATGTGTCGCTCATGTTCTGTATGTGGTGCTAAAATCAATTTTCTATCTATTACTGCTTACGAACATCAAAGAAAATAAACTGGCTTTTTTTGTCCGTTTTTAACGGCTGTTCATGGTGTTTTCTCATACATGTTTTGGTTTAATTAGCTTTCTCATAATCTCATGTTGAATGCAGCTACCTTCGTTTCATTAACAAAATATATTTTTGTTACTGGTCCTAGAAAAAGTATCTCATCCCCTTTTGACCATACTGTAAAGCCAATAAACACTCTAGATCATATATTTTTTTCCTTTTTTACATAAAACGATTCATAAATCTATGCACTATCGATTGCTGAAAATTGCAAATTACTAGCGTTTTACGTTATTAAATAATTTACATTTTATTGACATTCATTGAAGTATAATCTATAATTTGTTCTATCTCCTAGCCAAACTACAAAGAGTTAAGGGGTGATTTTTTTTTATCTTAGATTTCCATTCAGTAGCACGACTCAAGTTGTAAATAACATATCCTGAAAAACACAGTAAAATGCTATTTACTAGTTTGCAGCATTCCGTCTATTACTTGAAAATCTGAATGTATTATTTTTATGATCTGCGTTAGAAGTACTAGATGGGTATGGGATAGAATACGAGTATAGAATAATAAGAGACCCACACTCATCTTCTTATTTTTTTCATTGATTTATTTTTTGTTGGTACAACGAACAGTTTAGAAGAAGGCATTATGTAATTGTCTTTCAAAAACAAATGAAAAAACTTACAATATTCTGATGATGTAAATACACTTGCAATTCGATTGCAATAGAAGCTGACTTAAATTCCCTTGTTATAAGATATATTCTTTATGATTTTCTGGAAATCCTTTGAACGGTTTATAGATCATTAGTAAGAGAATGATTTAAAATCTATAAAAGTATCTTACATACGCAATTTCCTTTATTTTTGTTTAAATAATATATAAATTTGATTATTTTCTGCCCGCTGGTAACGCTTTTAAATGTCGTTGTTTAACTTTTTTTTTGAATCATTTTTTTTGAAAAAAAAAGTGCAATAGACATTAGAATCACCTATTTATACACAGCCGTGAGCAGCAAGAAAAAAAAAACTTACTGTTTGAAACAATTCGATACGCAAATAATAAGCCTTTAACAATAAATGACGCCAGACTTCAGAGCTGCAATGTCGTAAAAGAAGAACGAAAAAAGTGGAGAAATGCAGAAGAAAAAGGCGATGTGAATCATGTGAGAAATATACCTCTCATGCAACTATGCGGTATTTTTTTTTGTCACTCGATGAGTAACTATCGAGCATATCAGAACACAAATCGATCACGTCCCACCTATACTCACGCGTAGGCAGCTTCACAAAAAAGCATTTTTTTTTGCATATGAAAGAGAAAATAGACAATTATTTTGTCATTTCAATGTTTTGCAATAGATCTATACGAAATTTTGACAGAATGTGACAATGGTAGTGAATTGACATTTGAAGAAAATTATTTTTAGATGCAAAAGTAAAACGTGAAGGACAATTTATCTTATTTTTCATCAAATCGTCTATCTCTAATTTGGTTTTGACCAAGAAACTGAAGGCTAAAAAAAAAATTAATTAGTCTTTCTCCATTATTTTCAACTTCAGTAATGAAACCAAACAAAATCGATCACTTTGAAATGTCGCAAACATAGGCAATGTTCGAAGGATTCCGCACAACTGTCTGATATTGATTAAGAAAATAAATTGAATGAAAAATGTAATGAAGTTTCACTTCGGTAGCAAAGATGGCTGTCCATTCTACTAGAATAGTATTAATATACGGACTGATATTCGAGAAAACACAAATACTCTTGTATGTTGACAAATAATTAAAGATTACATAGAATACTTCAACAGGAAACGTATCAAGCCAATAACGAAACATGATTGTATTATGTCAAACAATAAATAAATCAAAAATTCACTTTTGGCTTTCTGTAGATTATTCAGTTAAATTTCAAATTGATCCGACACTGTCTCAGACTGTTATAATAGCAAAGTTGGGTGTGAATCTTTTATTCATCTACCTACACTCACAATCACATTCTACTCCTCATCTTTCTTATTATTCTTTATTATACAAGGTATTCTCTTCTATATTAAATAGAATTATGAATTATTGTGATTCTGAATATTAGAAACCAAACTAAGAAATCATCGAATGAGGCCAATTCAAGAGTAAACTAGATGTGTTGAAAACAAATAAGATATAATTCTTTCATTCTTTTCGTCATTATTAATTTAAATTTTTGAAAAATTTATCGTTATTTTCATTGACAAATTTGATCAAATAAAACACATAATTATATCTTTATAAATATTATAATTAATGTGTTCGATTCAATGATTTGTTTGACGAAATTCTTTTGATTATTATTTAAAAATTAATCAATATAGCAGTATTTTACTCTTTATCAAATGTTAACCATCGAAATCTATCGAATAAACGTGGAGGAAGAGATTCGTTGAATATCGAAACTAAATATGAACTATTGTTCTCCTATGAAAGTTATTCTTTCAATTCTTAGAAGCATAGTACTTACAAGATTGTTACTTTTAACATTTGCTAATAGTTTTCGAAAATTGAAAAAACAAAAAAAGAATTTTTTAGTCGAATAAAAACACCTTTTACATGTGTGTAACTACAGAAAAGACTTTTTTTTGTAGTCTCAGATGCCATACAAGAAGCTTATTTGATAAATAATTGATTTATGTAATAAAGTATAAAGTCAATATTAAAAAAAATTTTCAAATATTCAAAATGCAAAATTCGTTATGGCTGTGTATTTCATCAAAAATGTTTCTAGGTTCCAGTCTTACTCTATTATTTTTCATCAGTTAATGTTAAATATATCGAACATAAATCATTCTACTAAGGGCGCTGAATGAAAGAAATATTTATAAATCACTTTTTTTTTTTTTTGAAGAAGTTTTACGAAATCAAAATTAATCTTACCACTAGAAACTATTATTCTGCTAGACTTACTCTATTGTGAAGCACTCAACATTATGCTTTCGACATATTTTTTTCCTCAAGTACCCGAAACTTCGATGAGTAATTGATGGATTTAAAAATGCTTGAGAAGTCGAATATGAATGTCCGATAGAATACAGTTTTCAAGTGATCGGGATCTGATGGTTGCCTAGGGGCTCGAAATTGAAACAGAACGAACAAAAAAAATATATTTCAAATGCTCGTCGCATCCATCATATGCTTCTTAAAGTCTGTTTGGATGCTCGAGTAATACTATCTATCTATTTACCTGACTCGAACTAGTATACAATTGCAGAGAAATGATTGAACTACATGTTGATGAAAGAATAGTCTAGATCAGAGTAAAAAAAGATATGAAGAACTTTGGTTTTACTGCGAAAGACAATACGATATTGGCTACAATTATACATTCGTCTCACTACACGATATTCGATTTACACTAAATTTGGATGAATCGATAATGTTATAGAGCTCTCGGGGAAAACTTGGTATAGAGTCTGTTTTCGATAAGATTTTTGAAATCTGAAAACAGAGAATTCAAAAAAAATGCTTGAGCTATATGTTTTATGAAAGAAAAAATTTCTATTGTTAAAAAATAATGAAGATATAAAATTGAAATGGCAGAAATACAAGAAAGTCTCTCGATTTACTCCACATGTCTCTGTCAATAGTTATCATTTGATATATCACCTTTTGACTATTTTCTCGTCAAATCTGTTAGAATTGCATGTTAGTGTGGATCATTTCACGGATTGTCTGTATTTCAATCAACTTCGTACATTTTATGTTATTATTTCTCGATTCGTTCCTTCATATTTAGTAAACATTAATAATGTAAATTATCTGATTTAATATCTATATTTTAAACGAATTAATCTTGTTTTCTAGGAGAAAATCGTCTAATTAAATAGATTTTTCGTAATATATGGTTATAAACGTTTACGATGAATTAAACGACTATTAAATTGATTTGCCATCAAATAGAAAATATTCAAAAGAGATTTATCAATTTTAAACATAATTAAATAATTTCTTGTATTGATTATTTTTTAGAGATAGTAGAAGATCACTATTATATTTAATCATATCCATATAAATTGAAAGAATACAATAATCTAAAAAATAATTTTACCGATGAATTATTTCAATATATTCGTCAAATATCATTATTTGATGAACATTCTTTTGAAAATGATTTCTTTTCTTTTTTTCTTTCTATTGCTCAATCATTTCCTTTCATTAAAAAAACAACAATTACCTTTAGTCAATCAAAAATGACAAAAGAATAAACGACGTAGAAAATCAAAAGATGTTAATCAACATTTATCAATCATTAAATATTCTCATCTTACTGAATATAATTTTAATAAAGTTCAGGATAATTATGTCGAACAATTTTTTGTTGATACCAAAACAAATTTTTACTATACACGGTTGGAAAAAATATTATTCCAGGGGGGTAACGCTATAATTTCAAATAGAAGACATACTACATTTTATATCAAACGAAAGCTCGTTAAAAATGGGGTTTATTGGTAATAAATAGTGAGGGTTATGAAAACCTTTTAATGTCGAGCTTAATAAATTTTCAGAAATTTTATACTTTTTTTGGGATGGAAAATTAAAGTACTAGTGATTCAAGAATGGAGTAAAATGTTTTTCTTGAATATTTTTACACGGTTCGATAGAGCTCGTCGAGCTCTATAAAACTGTATACATTAACAAAATTTTTAAGACACTTTTTTTGCGATAAAAAATTCAAAAAACTATTTGGAAAATCTTAGAAAACATGAAAAAAATTCATATTTTTCATGTGGAAGAACAACACTTACTTTTTCAATAAAAGTAGCTTTTTTCATTGTTTTTACTCTGTCAGGCGTTTCGAAACATACTCATTAGACGCAGCTTTTCACACTGCATCGAACGAGTATATTTCGAGACATCTGAGGTAGTAAAAACAACGAAAAAAGCTACTTTTATTGAAAAATTGAGCGTGTTTCTTCAATTTGAAAAAAAAAAGAGTTTTTAAATGTTTTTGAGGTTTCCCGAGTAGTTTTTTGAACTTTTTATCTCAAAAAGATGCCTCAAAAAATTTTTAACATGCACAGCTTTGTAGAGCTCAACGAGGTCTATCAAACCATGTAAAAATATTCAAGAAAAAAAATTGACTTCATTTTTGAATCAGTGGCACCTTGATTTTCCACCCCAAAAGAATATAAAATTTCTGAAAACTTCTTAAGTTTGACATTAGAAAGTTTTTACAAGCCTCACCATTTAGTATCAATAAACCCCATTTTTGACGAGCTTTCATTTGATATAAAATTCATTATGTCTTCTATTTGAAATTATAGCGTTACCCCCTGGAATAATATTTTTTCCAACCGTGTATAATGTGTATCTTTATATTGATTATCAACTACTGAATAAAAGTGCCACACAATTTTAAAAACAATACACCATAGATTAATTATTCAAAAAATAAATTATTCGTATAGTAATTGTATCTGTTGACTTTTATAATCTATTTTGTTCACACAAATATATAATGACAACAATAATCGTCCTTAAGACCGAGCACGTTACCTTCAGTATATTGTCAATGTAATAAAATTTTGATAAGCTATCTTGAAATGTATGAAAATGAGAGAGAATAAAAGTTAAACTCAAATTCAAATTGAAAAAAGATATTGTAGAATATTTTTCCCATATAATCAATAGATTCAATTCTGTCAGAAGAATGTTTCAATAAATCCAATGATAATTAAGATCGATATTAATACTATTATTTAATAATCTACTTGCATAACTATTATATTCGATTTTCAACAGTAATACGTATCACAGAAGACAAATAAAACCAAGAAAAAAAAAAGTGGTATGACTAATCGTATAGACATCAGATCATAATATTAATTAGATACAGATTTATTTTATCAAAGTGATCATTTCAAAATACATGAATATTGAAAATAATGAAGAATTTATATTCATACTAAATTAGTAGTTCATAATCAAAGTTATAATTATATGAACAATGACAATAGAAGAATTTTAGTTTTTTATTAGTACCATTTATGAAAAAGAAAAAAAAAGAAACGTTTTACAAATTAATGAGTATTGTGTAATTTTGACAACTTCTGTTTTTACAGTTTCAATTAATCATCTACTTCATGTTCAATGCAATAAAAAGAAAACGACTATTTTCACTAGTAGTCAATTGTCGTATTAAGAAAATTACAGTCACTTATGATGTATTATTGTGTTACTATTGAATGCTCTTCATGCGAGGAAAAAAAAACAAACTCATCTATCGATCTTTTTCTTTGATGATTTAGAAGAACTTCGTAAGATTCATAGTTATAATTTAATAACTAAAATTTTTTATTTTCATAGTTCGAGAATAACATCATCATAAGATTGTGGCTGTCATTTTGTTTTTTATATATACATATGAAAACGAATCTTCTTTCTCTCATTCATATTAAATATCATTTTCAAAAATAAAATCCTTGAACTATTTGAAATATCTCCTTCGATTTTTTTTTCTTTTTTTCGTTGACATAAGCTATTTATATTTTTATCAAAAGAAAGTTCATGCATCCTTTTTTTTCTTGTTATGTTGATTTTATTTTTATCTGCCCTCCCTTCATTTCCTGATCCTATTGTTTCATATATGATGACCAATTGGCATGCGTGACTTTAACATAGAAATGCACATCTGTGTAAAGAACGATTGGATTACCACTATTCAAATCTCAAATTTCATGTTTAAATAGGTAACAGATCAATAATATTACTAAACTTATACACATACATATTCTCTTATCTTCGAAAAAAAAAAAAAAAAAAAAAAGTCAATCAAAATTTTGTCATCATCTAAAACTGAATTAATGTGACAGTATGCATACATCTATTGCATCATACAAACAGAAGAAAAAAAGATTCTTAAGTATCACTGTCAATCACAATTATAGAAGCAACAAGAGAACAACAACAAAAAAAAAGGATCTACTTAATAAACCCATTCATTATACAATATTCGAAAAAAAAAAAAAAAAAAGAAATGCAAATGTACTGAACAAAGTCTGTTAATCGATAAAGACATTTTCTTTTTCTTATCACCTTTTATTGTTTAATTAAGATGAAAAGTAAAATGATGATTTATGCTTAAATTGAGCCTTAATTCTTTATTTCAGACATATAAAAAAAAAGGCACCCCCTAAAGCGATAATTGTCTATAACAAGCACTAGTCTCGACAACGTTTTTTATTAATTGTTCATCTTGATTTTTCTATATATATATATATATTGAAAAGAAGAAAACACATCATATTAAATGTTGATCTGACTGATTATTGATGGATACTGTTCATTGATGGTTGAGAATATAAAATATGTGTGTGCATGTGTATATACGTGTTATATTCTATGAGTCATATGATAACCAAGCAGAAGTGCAAATAAGATGAGGCTCATTGTACATTGTATATTAGATGAAGAATGATTGTTCGATAACAAACGTTTCATGGCGCCTAAAAATAGACAGACAGATATGACATATAAACAGGTGTAATTTCATCAAAAAAAAATAAATAAAACTTAATTGTACTAAATTTGATAGCAAATGATGATCTTTTATATACAATAATATCTTATCGTTATTTTAGATTTCTTACATTATAATTCCGTTGAAAGACTAAGTAATATCTACAATGTGAGAGTTTTTTTTTTATTATTTATATCGTTAGCATATTGCATTGTTTCATTAATTCAACTACTAGTTCTATGATATGTCTATTATGACAGATCTACTGAATTGATGTGCAAAAAAACCAAAAAGGATATACTCGATGATCAATAATAGTTCTTTGTATAGTCAAAAATTTCCGTAATATAACTTTAGAAGGAAAAAGAAAACGACAGGATATGTCCCTGTCATGAAGGTCATCTTCTTTTGATTTATAAAATAAAATATTAGTAGGAAATCTGTAATCTTGAAAGAAAACCTAACAATAGAGAAAAATATGATGAATCAAACCTTTTTCTACATAAATTCTTGCACTTCGTTTTTGTCTTTTATATGTACATGTCCATAAACCAGAATGATATGGTTGTACATGTCGAATAATTAATTGAGATTTTGAAATATTTTTTTCATGTTGATATTTTTCATATATATCATAATCATAATGATAATAATCATATGTATAATTATAACTTGAAAAATGCCATGTTATTGATGATGTATTTATATTATAAATCATACAATCTAATTCAACATTTGAACCTGGTTCAACATATAAACGTGATGGTTGAATAATCATTGGTATTTGTATATATAAATTAATTTTAATTGATACACTTTGACGACGATTTGATATTTTACATTCATATATACCTTCATCGGATAATTCTACATTATAAATTTCTAAATTCCAATATGAATTATCTTGTGATATTGAATAATATGAAACTGAATAACGTTTATCAGATAAAAAAACTTGTTCACCAACAGTTAATGGTAAAAATGTTGAAGTATTTCGATCATATTTAAGCCATGTTACATGATGATTACCTAAATTAGTAACATGACATGTTAATATAGCTAAATCAGATAGATTTAATGTTTGATTATATGTTCGAGTTAAAATTCGTGGAAAATCATTGATAATAACAGCTGTTGTCAATTCATAAATAATTAATATTAGTAGAAACGCTAAAGTATAGAAAGTAAACATTCGATATAAAAGAGATGATAATATTGATCCGACTCATGTTTACTGCATTGCATACAATAGCTAATGATGACAAGGGTCATTCGTACAAAACAAATATTCATGACATTTTTTCATAGATATGTATATGTACAAAGAAAAAAAAAAAGAATTTTTCTCTTCACAATGAATTAACCTTTTTTTTTATGAGAATAATAAAGGGCTTAATTAAGTTCTAACATAGGTGTGACATCAGAATTAGAATAATTAAAAGAAGAATGTGAAAAATTAATATCATTTTGAATGATAAAAGCAACAAAAGAAACTTACATGATATAGAAAATTGTCTTGTATTCATAATCAAATTAAATGATCATTATTCAATATTTAGCAATACTACCTTTTTTTTTACTAATCGTTACATGTCGCGTTTGTCCTAGAATAAAATGATGAATGAATAGATATATAAAGACAGAAAGAAAGAGAGAAAGAGAAAGAACAGGATTATGACAAGCTGAGCAGCTTGCTTGTTCTCTCTCTCTTTCTCGTTTGCTCTAGAATAAATAAACGTTTGGCTAATGGCATTACTCACTAAAAAAAAAAAAAAAAAGATTAGTCACTTTAGACTAAGCAGGTGCCGGTCTTTCATCACTTTTCAATCATTGTTGTTAAAAATCAATAGAACTATTAAATAAAACAAAAAGAAAATTTTTGTCACTTTTTCGTATTTCTTTTTTTTTTTTTCTATAGCAAAAATGATTATCAAAGTAAAAAGGAAATCAATTCTTTAGCTTGCATTTATTATTATAGATGATTGAGCAATCAGTATTCGTCGTTTTTCCTCTTCTTCTTTTTTTTTTATTCTGAATATAATGATTGACCTTTAACAATTGCATATGCATGTTTAGTTAAAGACCTTGTCTTATACATGAATTTTTATCAGTCATTTCGATCTTAACATAAATCAAATAACTTCGTTGCTGTGTTTTTCTTTTTTGACAATCAACACATTTGGTATCGATCTTTTTGTTATTCTTTTTTATGTTCAATCTGGAATGCATTGATCATCATCATTATTGTCGACTAGGGGATGATGTTTTAACTTGAACAAGCTGTAGACGATGTGCCATCGAGCACAGTTTGAACATAATGCGATAAGTGAAACATCGACCATATATGCCCTATCGGCACTATATGCAATGATGGCGGCGGCAAGATGATATACATAAACCAAACATATATACAACAGGCAATTTGTTGTTATTCAGAACAAATATTACATACATGTTGCATCAGGTTGTCTGTCTAATATAAATTTATATTAGTTTAACCGACTGGCTGGCGGAAGATTTCAATAGACAAAAGAAAAAGAATATAAGAGACAAATATTTATTTGATATTATTCATTTTGTTTTTTCAATAGAGTAGGTTTTTTTTTTTTTTTTTTTTTGAATTGTTTGTTACGAAATAAACACAATGAGAATATAATCATGAATATTATTAGAACATTTAAAAGGAAATTATATTGAAAGAATGGAAAAGAATTGAAAAATCAATTGTAATATTACCAAATGTTACGCATGAGAAAACATATCTAACTGTTAATCATCAATCGAAGGATATACTCACGATTAAGAGACCTATTTATAAACAAAAACTCAAATGGAAATTTTTTCAATTTTTCTATGAATGTCTTGCCATAAGCCGAAAATCTCATAAAACAGTCATAGTTGTATAAAGAAAGTCTTTCAGGATTTTTCTCAACTCACTGAGTCCTATTTATGAATAAAATATCATTTTGATCGACAATAAAACAGTTAGATATGTTCACGTGTTAGTGTATATGTATATTTAGCTACATACAATACTAGACAAAATTTTTGGGACGATTTTATTTTTAATATAGCTATCGTATAAAAGTGATTTTTGATGGGAGGATTTGCGTCAAAAGCATTACAGTTTGTGTCTATGCTATATCCGTATGTTGAGTCATAATAGAATTAGACATATGACAATCTGGAATGTAGTCAGTTGTTAATGAGACAAAATTTTTTGAACGATCTTTTACAATGAGTTATTTTTTCTAGAGTTGCAAGTTGAACCCATATGAATGGAAGACAGGAAGTTTATAGAAATTGAAAACGTTTGACAATAACACAAAAATTTTCTCTACAAATATACATATATTTTACAACAGCAATCAAAAGAATTTTATTGTTTATTTTTTTTAATGGATGTATCATTTACTGTATACTTACTGAATAATTCGCGCGCATGTCTGAAGTTTCTTTTAATGTAACTTCAACTAAAATTCGAAAAAGTTTGATTTCTTGAAGTTCTCGTGAGATTTTAAAAATCACATTATATATGATGTCTTATCAATATATAAGAAAGGAAAAAAATTTAACGATGAATAAGTTATCAATTTAACATATCGTTCCTATATACATCTAAACATTAAACTTGAATATTTACATTAAAATTTGTCATTATACAAGTCTAAATGAAAAGATCTTAAAATACTCGGTTCTTTTTTTGACTCTATTCACTATAGTAAACTTTAAATGTTGATTTTTCATAGATTTAAGTGTTACAAAGATTGACAATTTTATTTACTGAAGATCAAAAGTAAGCATGTATCTAAGCCAAGTGAAGCTAATCAGATTTGGCACATGCTTAATTAAGAGCAAAAAAATTATAAATATAGAATTTGGATTCGCTCCTATTTTGTTTATCCATGTGGCCTGTTACGTCGTCGAGGTGAGGATCCCCTTGTTTTGCCGACGCATCTGCAGTCGTTATTTGGTGGTCGTCCAAAATTTCGACAATAGCCTCCCGCCGCATTGCATCCACTGTCATTGCAACCACCATATCCACTTCCCCAACATTGACGTGCATCAGTGAGCATTGAGGTCCATGCAATGAATATTAAAACAATGAAAAATATACTTATCATTGATTGCTTCATAGCTTGCTTTCTAAAGATAAATATATTTTATTAGCAAACTTTTCATAATGACAACTATTCTCATTAATTTATGAACTCAGATGTCTTCTAGAAAGTAGATTCTAGCTGATAAATACATCTATTAAAACATTGAAAAGATTTTTTGTTTCACAGACTGTGAACTATAATTATAATAAGTCAACATCAACATCTAGTATAACTCTTCAACTTACATTAGTGATTTGTCCTAAATAAAAATCTAATTGTTATTCATAAAATTCGAATTTGTCCTTATTCGACTTATATAGTGTCAAGTTCGAAAGGGCAATGAATCAATTTATTACTAAGGTAGCAACAACAAATGATAAGCGAACGAACAATAACATATCATACAAATACATTCAATTACAAGCGATTCGTTCTTACCTATCTTGATTGTTTACTTGCATGATCGGATTTCACAATAATCTTTTCATCGAAATACTATCCTTTCATTTTGTTAGTTGGAAACTTCAGTATTCGAAAAGAGTTCATGTCATCAGACGCTATATTCACATCAAATCATTATGTTATATTCGATTCATGTCTTTTTGTGTTTACATTATTTCTTCATAAAGATAGAAAAAAAAATTAATGATGAAATATTACTTTAGTTCTTAGGACATCAACTGAAAGCGTCACTTAATTAGAAATGAATTATATATATATATAGTATTATTGAAGGTTGAGTTACAATTTGACATCAATGGGTCATCTTATTTTGTTACCAAAGCTGTAAAAACTATGCTTTTTTCAGTAAGTCTAAAAACAAGTTATTCAGTGGATTACTGTAATATTTTCGTGATAACTCTTTCGAGATACAAACTTTCATAAAACAAATTTCATCATCGTGAGATTTCTTGTCTTAGCTACAAACATAAATGAAAATATTATTTAGAGAGGTAAAATTTCTAGGGATGTGAGCTTTTTTGAATAGTTCTAATGAAAAGAATTCTTTTGGATGAAGGCGTTATCACGACTTTCTATTCTTATAAAGTGGTCATAGTGCAACCAAATGAAATGAAAATTTTAGTAAAACTAAAAGTTTCGTATATCTTACTGAAGAGTTGTTTATCACCTTAAGTTACCGTGTTATGACTAGTGTCCGGCGTGACCAAAAAGTCGTGACCAAAGAAAAAAAAAGTTTTTCGATTATAGTTTCAATAGTACATGTGAGAACCGAAGCCTATTTATCTATTCTTGTTCAGAATTGTTTTCTCTTCAAAATGGTATATAAAACTCAAGGAATTCGATAATCCATAACAGAGAAAATTGCATCACATTAGTCGTGATCAGAAAATGTCGTGACTGACCGTGACCAAAACTGGTCACGACTAATGTGATGCAATTTTCTCTGTTATGGATCATCGAATTCTTTGAGTTTTATATACTATTTTGAAGAGAAAAAAATTCTGAACAAGAATAGATAAATAGGCTTCGGTTCTCACATGTACTATTGAAACTATAATCGAAAAACTTTTTTTTTCTTTGGTCACGACTTTTTGGTCACGCCGGACACTAGTTATGACACTCTGAATATCAAAAAATGCATGAGTGCGTTACCTGCGGACAGACTGTACAACTAATGTTGTTTTCATACCGAACAAGCTATGTTCACAGGCATATGTTTTTCGATCCCGATGTCTATTTATGAAATACGATAATTCAAAAAAAGTATTTTTTTTTTT
>CAJNOL010001070.1:0-24389 GCA_905250125.1 Rotaria sordida | reverse complement strand
ATATATATGTACTAATTATTTCACATATGAAATGAAGAATAAGTTTACAATTGAGAACGACAAACGTCGATATCGAAGGATTTTTGTAGAATGAAAAAGAAACAAAAAATATATATCATGATTTGTTTTTGGAAAAATTTGTTCACATGTAAATATATAAAGAATTTAATCTTCATTAATCACTCCACATGGATCAGAATGATTATCTATAAATAAAAATGAACTTATTTTTCATATTTAAATAGTAAACGAGTAATACCATGAGAATGATATGGCAATTTAAAATCCATTGGATCTTGACTATTGTTCTTACGTATAATTATATGAAGATATTTACTGCCTTGGATACATACAGGTGATTCGAATGATAAAATTGTTTCAGTAATTTGAAAATCATTATCATTAAGTTTTTTATCATTACATTTTATATCTAAGTCTATAACAAATAAGAATTGAAATTTCTGATTAAAAAGCAAATAGCATACGATGCTTTTTCATTGCTTCATTCAGTTGAATAAAGATCATTTGACCACCTCTTTCACAAACTTGTTTAGGAAAAATACTATCAACAATAACTGACTGAGCGTGGTAGGCTATCACGGAGAAAAAAAAAGAATCAAATAGTATATGCAAAGTAAATTTTCAATTGTCATACTTTCTTTAATAAGATCTGAATATATTGGTGGGGAAACACATTCGAATTGATCATTAGATAATTTAATATAAATAGCAAACATCAATCTACACCATTTGAGCTTTTTATTTTTGATTAATGCTTTGGTGATGATTTTATTTTGATAAAAATTAACCATTTTGAAAGTCCATCTATAATATAAATCGATATGACATTTTAAAATGATTACAAAAAAAAAATTCCTCACTCTTTTTCAAGTTTGTCAGAATTAATCTTTGAAAAAATACCTCTTGTTTTTTTATCGAATTCATCATGATTATTTTCGTTATTGAGAACTATCAAATAATCAAGATCATTAGTCTTTAAATTACATTCTTCCTTGACAGATATATTTATAGGTACAACAAATTTTTGATCATGTTCTTTTTTATTAAATGTTACTACATGAACACCAAGATACAATTCTTGTTGATATTCTTTTATATTATTTGGAAGCTAGAATGATCAAATAGAAAAATAATTTAAAAATTATCTTAAATTTACTTTCAATAACAAAGGTGTGCGTTGTTCAGTTCCTTCAACGTGAACTGCTGGACAATGGTTATTACGTAATTCTTCTAAATTACGATGACGCCAATGTCGTGTTGGTTGATTAAGTAAAATTAATTTCGGTAATTTGATTGTTTGTTGAATATTATTTGTTGTATTTGATAATGAATCAGTAGATGACATTAACTCATAAACATGAAGTTGATGTTCTAAGGTAAATAAATAATTCTTTATATTTCCTGTCTATATTTCTTACTTGAGGTTATAGTGGAAAATTTTAAACTATCGAATTGAGGTGCAGTATAACTCTTGAAATGTGGTATATATTGAATAATTGAATTACATAAACTTGGAGCGTTCAATATCATTTCCGATTGATTTTCACGATTAACTGAAAATATATAGTTAATAAAAGATTATTATTGCAATACAAATGATCTGGAAATATTACACGGACCTGTATTATAGTTGATATGAGAAGTTGGAACGCTTCCTTGATCAACCATTGGTATATCTTGGTCAGACATCTGTTTTGTTGTGTCAAAATCACCTGGCCACTTATAACCTTTCACTGAATCTTCGAATAGTTTTAAAATATGTGTATCATTCACCGAGAATATTGTATGATTTTTTTTATTCGTATCACATACATAAAATGGATAAAACTTTTGATTACTTTTGTCGAATACGACATAAGCACGATGCAGATGCTGACTAGTTTCTATAGTTGAGTTGTTTAAATGGTGAAATATCTTATCATTTCGGTCAATAATACAAATATAAAGATTAATACCGAACTTATCAACAAATGCTTGTAACTTAGTTATTTCATTATCAAGATTTCTATCATGTGATAAAATGATTTTGAATACTTCTCCAAGATAATTACCAGCATTATCATTAATTGAAGCGATTATCTCACTCATCATAATGAAATGTTTGCAAACAAACGAATTCACAGGACCAAGAAAATCAGACCTATTAATACTATAGAAAAAAATAAGGTCAAAAGATCTATCGTAAAATATTTACTTTTCTGAATATTGTTGACCTTCTTCTACAGAAATATTTGGTCTTTCATCAGCCATCAGCTTATTATCATCACTCAATTTATTCTCTTCGTTTGACGCCATAAAATAAATTGTTATTCTTGAATTTTTATCAATAAATATGATAGATCTCAAAATACTCTCACAGCTTTTACTTACAAGACTAACCAATCTTGAAACGGCAGCACATGGTTTTTCTGTCTTATTGTACACTATGGAGGATGGTGATGGCAAAATGGCGACGTAAATATGTCGCCTTCCCAACTCATCGAGATGAGACAAAAAAAAATAATAAAAATAAATGTAACAAAGAGGGAGTTACATATGTTATACGAGAACCTTTTTCTACTTGTTTAACTTTCTTTCAGGGATAGAAAATATTATGTGAAAACAATATTTGAGAGAAAAAAAAAACTTGAAATATATAGTTTTTGATTTATTCTTAGATTAATAATAAATTGTTATTTTTTGTGATGTGCATCGATTTATCGTACCAAAAATTCTATATTTAATTTAATATAATATCTCTTCAAAACGTTTTCAACTTATTTTTTTTTCCACTAATTAACTATGAATAATTTTGAAAAAACATCATCTGTATTATTTCGGCTAATAGCAACGAGAAGCACTAGTGTATAAATATTGGTGTTTGTGCTTATTTATCCGCAGAGATTGTAAATCTTGATATATTGCACATATACGTGGAAATATAACAACAATTTTTAGAACACGCTATATTCATTGATTCAAAAATCCAAATGTTGAGTAAAGTTTTCTTTTCTAAAGAACCCATTATCATTTAATATCGACGAGCATATAGTGATAGTAATATTACTCCTTGATGAACTGTACCTTTTGGAAGAGTTCGCCAATTGAAAGGCGGTCAACTAATCGTTAATTGTGTTTTTAGTTGTGAATCAGATACTGCTGGATCAATATTCCCTGTTAAGTCTTTGTAATTTTTTAATTAATTTAGAATTTGACAATGAAATTTCCATCGATGAAAATAATCATATTTTATTTAGAATACCTCTTAAGAAAATATTGAAATATGAAATTCAAATTTAAATAAACATAGAGCATAACATTCTCACATTTTTGCCATACACAACCATCGAGTGATTCACTAGGGAACAGTCACGGTGAACTTCGTGTTGCAACATTAAAGCTAAAGCGAATATAATTAAGCAGACAACGTAAACTAAAGGTCCAGTAAACACCTATTATAGCATCATAGGAACTGGAATTAAATTTGAAAACTCAATCACGCGCCAAACTATTATTCAGAGAATTTCATAGCAAGAGATTACTGACTTTCTCCGATTTGAAAACCACAGTAAAAGTGAAATTATTCTAATCTAAACTAAAGCTAGAATCAAATGAAATATCTTACAGCTATGCAACGGTAAAGCTAAAAGACTATGAAGTAATATCCATTTTTAGAAATAAGGCGGTCCGAGAGAATGCGTATAACTTTTGAAGAAAACGTGATAGAGGCCTGCGGTTTTCATCGTTTGATAGAGTATAGCAGAGCACGTAGTAGTATCACATATCAAATCTACAGTTAAAATTTAACATCGCATGTATTTCTCTGCAATCTTCACGACGCTCTTATTCGTTAATGGTACGACGAGTTTGGGTTTTCAAATAGTGAAATCGATAGTCCAGCTCAAGATCTACAATTCTAGAGCAACTCCAAATCTCCATCTCATACGGTTCAAAAGCTATAGGCATTCTTCGCAAAAGCACTGATTCCATTCCGTAGCCAGACAATTGTGTCAAAAATACTCGACATATAGATTATCAAACACGCTGAACATCATGACGTTGTTTAGATGAAGTTTTGGGAAGATTCCTCCATTGAAATCAGATGAATCAACTTAAGAAAGGTTGTACGGTAGTATCAAAGAACAAGTTCAGTGCAATAGCGTGAAAGTGTTTGGGTGTGAGTGGGTATGTGGAAGAAGAGTTGCACTTCCACACCCCTACACCGACACCCTTGTAGTAGTATGAACGATAGAATTAGTTCATGTTGGTATTTCCATAAATGTCGATTTATCTTATTTGAATTATTAAATGATAATATAAATAACGAGAAGAAAAGAAATGTTCGAAAAATGTGAATTATTTTAAATGATAACCTAATAAATAGTTAATTTTCACGTTTCAATTTTTTCGCATACAACATCCATAAGAAGAGTAGCACCAGGTGGAATAACACCGCCAGCACCAACATCTCCATAAGCATATGATGGAGGAATAATTAATTTACGTTGTTCACCTTCACACATACTATATTGAATAAATATTTGAAATTATTTATATGAAAAAAAAAACCAGTGAAATAATTACTCGAGTAAACCTTGATCCCATCCTTTAATAGCTTGTCCATAACCAATTTTAAAAACAAATGGATGACCACGATCATAGGACGAATCAAATTTTTCACCATTCGATTTCAAAACACCCTTGAAAATATTTTATTTATTAGTTAAATTTAATAAAAGAATAAATAAATCTATTGAAAATTTAAAATAAAACTCACTGTATATTGCATATATAATGTATCTCCTACTTTTGATCTTTTACTACAATTTTCAACCTTTTTTATTGTCATTACTTGTAATTTTTCTTCAGCCAATGATAATACATATGGAAACAAACAATTTATTAAGATTAATAATAGACAAAAAACTAAAATTGACTTCATTTTAATCTGAAAAAAAAAAAAGTATTTCATCAAACAGCAATAAATGTTCCTTCTAATAAGACGAGACAATAATGCAATAGCAACAAATAGAAGAACGATAGCAAGGACAGGTCAATGTACAAATACGTCGGCTTGGTATCTTTTTTTCTTTCTTTCTTTCTTTCTTTCTCAGAGAAGAATATCTAGAAGAAATGTCAATGCTCAGTCTTTTCTCGATATCAAGAGTAGACATCCTTAGTTGGTACTCTCTTTTCTCATTCCTGTAAAACATACAAATAATATAAGCATTAAGGAAAAAAAACGAGATATATGATTATCAACCATCATTTTCTCGATAGAATCGTAAGATAAAAATAAATCAAGTTAATATTTTTACACAGTTATCATTGATATTTATTTCAAAAAAAAAATTTCTTTCAAAAATTGATTAGAATATGCTAAGTATTTATTAATCGTCAGTTATATATAATAACTAATATTGTTATTGGTCCAATAAAGATTTTTCAATAGTGAGATAAAAAGAAAGTTTCTTTTTTTTTTAAATATCGATATTGTTATGTCAAGATAGCTTAACTTTTCCGAGATTGTTTTCTTGTCGAACATTAGTTAAATCAATATGATCGATATTAAATTGATGCTTAAAGAAAAAAAAAGAACTCATTACAATATTCCTCAAGTAAACAAGACACATCATTTTTTTTCATCGAATTTTAAATTATCTGTTCCGTAAACGTTGTTTAGCTAGATTTTTATTCAAATCAAGTATGTCTTTTATTCAAGTTCTAACTAAATATGCAAGGAGATGAATAGATCGACAATGAAACATGAAATTTATCGAGAATATAGAAAAAATTTCTTAGATTCATCAAAGCGCGAAGGTACATAAGACCATAACTCGGTCCACCGAAATTTTGAGATAATTGTTTTTAGAATTGGAATCAATATCTTTTTCTTGTCTTACCTATTCGATAAGTCTTTGCAAAAGTCACACAATTATTGTAATTTCCCATTGTAAAATAATTTCTATCAGAGTGTGGCTGTGGGTGGCGGATGAGATGAAGACTAAAACTCATACCCACCCTTCTTATAAAAATATCGCTAATTGATATTACTTTGGGCATACCAAAAGTATCGATATTTTCGAGAAAAAAAATACAGAAGCAAGTTATTATAGATTTTATTTCATCAAATGTTCAAAGTAGTTGCCTTGATTGTTTACATACAACTCCATTCGTTCTAATCATTTATCGAAAGTTTTTTTTATAGTCATTTTTGTTTATCGAATTCATGATTTTGGTTACGACACGGTACAATGATTGTAAGCTCCTTTGATCGGTCAGATTCTGTTTGATCAGATCGAATAACCAAAAATCACATGGTGCAAGGTCTGGAGAACTTGGTGGTTGACGAATAATTTTGATACCTTCCGATTTGAGAAAGTTTGAAACATCTTTATGCACATATAGTTTTGCATTATCGTGATGAAATTTTATGGCATGTGTACCAGATGTTGGTGCTTCCTTCCGAATTTCTTCGATAAGAGGTTCCAAGCAATTATCGATGTAATAATAATAATCGATAGTGTCCGCTTGATCGACATGATGAATTACAACAGAAACAATCAGTTTGAAAAATATGCAAAATAGAGTTTTTGGAGCAAAATGGCTGCGTCGAATCACAGTAGGCAGAGTTCCTTCAATTGGTCCCCACGCAGTATTCGATGATCTTCGACCAATTTGTTTATGGTAAAACCATGACTCGTCACCTGTCACTACATCACATAATCGCCACGTTCCTTGATGAAATTTCGTCGAATTTTCTTGGCAGAATTGAACCGGTTCGGCCCGTTGAGTATCAGTCAACAAGTTGGGCACCCAACGAGCAGTAATTTTTTTCAATTGCAGATGGTCAGAAATAATTCATTCAATGGTGCCACGACTCATACAAGTCTCCACTTGTATTTCATCAATAGTAAGATGAGGATCATCATCACATCAATGTGGCAACGAACTTCTTCAATATTTTCAAATGTTGTCTCGGTTACAGGTCGACCAAGTCGTGGTTGATCTTCTACATCTTCTCACCCTTCTTGAAACCATCTTGACCATTTGGCAACTGTATTATAAGATGGAGCTTGATCACTAAAAACAGAATATAATTCATCATGAATTAATTTCGATTGAATGTTAAGTGCAGTACGCACCTTAATGTAGAAACGATAATTTTCCTTATTCATCTAAAATTGATAGTGCATAGTTTTCATTAAAATTTTTTATATAAAAATATCACTTGGCTAATCTTGCTATAATACAAACATGTAGAGCACTCTTAGTACTACAGATATATATGGACAGAATTTTTTCTCAAGCTTCCTGTATTTTAATATAATATCAATA
Organism: Rotaria sordida; assembly: GCA_905250125.1. Lineage (NCBI taxonomy): Eukaryota > Metazoa > Rotifera > Eurotatoria > Philodinida > Philodinidae > Rotaria > Rotaria sordida. Next base: position 17,051 of record CAJNOL010001070.1, on the reverse strand, counting down.
TCGATACTTTTGGTATGTCTTAAGTATTACTTTGATTTGTTCTTCTTTAATCAACTGTTTGAATCTGCATTAGATTTATATGTAGAATGATCTGAATGCTATGTTTTTAGGTTTGTATACGTCCATGTAGTCGTATGTTTGCTTCTGTGTTGGTTTGGATGCTCGATTTGAAGAAAAAAAAATAGACTGTTGTAATATTCATTCATTCATTCTCTTCTGTTGATGTGCTTTAAGCCATACTTTGTACTCCTTGTCCAAAATGTGTTATGTATACTCCTGGACAAAAGTCTTTTCCTGTCGGACCTTCGTCATCATAAGGACTAGAGGTCTGAAAACTTGTGTGTACATATTCCACCAAGAATATATGTTAGAGGGCATCGCCAGCATCTTGATTGCTTGAAACGAAACGAAGTTATGATCGATGATACCAATTTTTGCTCTGAGCTTGGCAACCCAAAAAAAGACTGCTTGTTGAAGTTTGCCCTGTTTCTTATCAAATACGTGATTAATTCTGAATATTTTTGTATGAAAATAAAGCAAAATCTGCCGTCTTTCTTCAATCAAAAGATACAATAGTGCTTACAAATACCAAAAGATAAATATCATATGCTAAACAGCAATATATTCCAGTGAGATATAAGAGTATGCATCGCTTAGAGATCATAGATAATCTAAATAGACATGACTGATTTTTGAAAGGCAATAACCCATTTTTTTCATTGATCACCTACCGACTGAAATCGAAAAAGTAGACGAAAGTGATTCTTGATGAATCCAAATCGCGGATTTTCGACCTTTTTTTATGATAGAAATTTTTTAAGTAAATTTTTCTTCCAAAAATCGTTTGGCTTTCCATGCTGGTCAAAGTTTTTTAGTATCAAAGTTTATTCTGTTATTTCGTCACATAAACTGCAATTTTTTTGCGGAAGACGAAAACAAAATAATAATATTTTCTCTAATAAAAACAGATTTTTACGTGATTAAACAATTTTATAGATATTTACAATCGGTTTCATTAAGAGGTACAACAGTTGGTCATTGTCAATGTTGACTAGCTGAAAGTTCAAATAGTTGATATGTCAGAAAGGATCTTAAAACCCGCATTGACTTTTTTATATCAGTGTATAATCTAAAGAAATGCTGCATACTCTATACTCCAGCTACGCCTTGTAAATTTTTTACTACTCTATAGATTCGTGATATGCACCAATTATATCATAAATTCTAGAGGAAGATAGCTCGCCTAACGAATATGTATAGATATTCATCCAAAAGAAGGAATAGATATTTTATTTTACGAAAGCGAAAACTGTATTAGAATTGAAAAGGTGAACTCATTTGACTTTTTTTTCGGTATTAATCAATAGTGAGGAAATGCATCCAGTTTCTTTCGAAATCAATCTTAATTCATGAAACACTTTACTTAAATAAAGTACTGAAGACATCATTTGTAATAAATATTGGCTTGATATCAAACGGATGCAATAGAAAATATTCAAAGTAGCGGTTTAAGAAAAGTAATTGAACGAAAATCAATCAAGAAATTCATAGTTCGAGAACATATCTTTTTTAAACAAAGGTCTCTAAACTAGATGCACAGGATGTAGGGCGTGGGTTTTGTTATCTCTCTAATCTGCACTTGTACACATATCCGTTCTCCACATCCACTACGCCCACACGCTCACCCATAACCACATATCTGTACCTACACACCCACACTCATTCAACCAGTCCGCACGCAATATTTCGAAGATTTCTTATTGACAACTCTTACGCACTCTTAAAGTGGTGTATAAACTAATGAATACGTTTGTGAATATTTTCGAGCTGCGATCACTTGTCTATAGCAGTTGGTCGTTCCCATTTTGTTATTTCTTATCGTTTCTATATTTGCTTTACTCGAGAAACAAAATAGATTATTGATTCTTATTTATTGTGAATGCATTACATACAACTGCACTCATTCTTATTAATGAAGCATTGTACGACCATGATGTTGTCGCTGCTGCTACTGCCTGTATTTCTTGCATTATCGAGTTCTTGTCGCTGCATACCAAGACAATTATTGCGTTGATTGCAATCAGCTTTATCCTCCTTGGCTGTTGAATTGACAATGAAAGTTGAAGAAGTATTCAGAGTAAAATAATAACGGATTTTTATACCAAATGTTACACTTTGTCTGATTGATTGTTTTACAGGGTATCTCAGCTGGTTCTCTTGTTGTGGTAAGCACAAACGAGGACGTAGTCGCATGTGGTCTCGGCCTGATTCCAGTCGGTGCACGCTGGCAAATGTGGCTCAGTGAAAATGATCAACAAATAGTTGCACGTGAAGCACGTCAAATATTGATACGGATCGTATCGAGCTTCGACAGCTGGCCACTAGCACTCCCTCATCACCATAAAAATAACAACTTATAGAAGTTGAATTTAGAGTGATTCTTTTTTCAATGAACAACTGCTTGAAGAAAAAACATGAAGCCAATAAATGATTTCGAATACATTGCTGCTATCTCTTATCACAAAGAATATAAATAATCACGGGTTAGCTGTAATGATAAACTAGAAAAGAAAAGCTATCGCTATCCGCAGGCAGGATGTTCATCTTGTTTTTTCTCCTGACCCTGCCATGAATTCCTTCATCACCGAGAAAATGGCTTTTGCTTCATCCATGGAATATGAAAGCGTCAATTGTTCAAATGGTAAGGTTTGCTGAATGTAGAACTAAATGTGATGTACATTGATAGAAAATTTCAGTTTGATCAGACTAGATGTTCTCGAGATATTGAATCTATAAAATCTTCTCTTTTCACAAGATGTAAGGGAAGTTAACACCCGATTCGAGGTTTTTTTCAAAAACAATTTGATCCATTTACTGGCAAACAGTCGTTGATCATGAACCGTGAGATACCCGAAACTAGATTCTGAGCCACTCATGAAACGAAGCTCATTCGCTGTAGCTAAACGAGTTCTATCGATTGGCATGGGCTTCGTCAGCATTGCTAATTGTGAAAACAATCGACACAGACAATATATATGTCTAAAACCTCATTTCTGACATTCTAGTAAAGCTGTAAAAGGGAGTATTGTTTGAAATCGACCGGATCATATACTATTCCCTAGAGGTTGTCAAAGTGGGTTGATCAGGTTCTGTCTCATATGTGGTTCACGTAGTGGAGAGAATCGTTCGAGGAAATACCGGCATGGTATCCATTTTCAGTGTTCCACGGATCTCGGGGAAAATTGTTTTGCTTTCAATAAAATGAAACATACACCATTCGATAGAGCTCATCGACCTGCATCTGGCTCACTGAATACCTTAGTCGGCTCATTAAATGGGTGGAATCGTTTTTGAAAAAAACTTGAATCGGCTGATAACTTTCCTTACATTTTCACGAAGCATAATTTTTGACGTTGTTCAATAAGAAAAATTCGTTAAAAATCAACAGTTCTATATTTTCGAAGACGATTTATGACAGAATTCAGACAGTTGTTTCCTCTATAAAGGGTGTAGCTGTAAGTGTGGGATGTTGGTGAAGATGACTATCTATTGATGTTGGTATGTAGGCTGAAGATGGGACAATGATCGCAGATTCTAAACATTGCTACTCACAAGACTTATGAGAGATTTTCTAGATCTTGACAAGTGCATACCTGTACTTCTCGCCAGAAGAACCTTCCTTCATTGCTTCCATTCATTACAAAAATGTAATTCGAGAACTTATTTTCTGCGTTGTGAGAAAAGGTCTACGAAAAATTCTTATTTTACTGACTAAAGAAAAATTATGTATTTATTTCGTTGTATGAATTGTTTGAAAAATCGGAGAAATTCAACGCAATAAAATAGTGCAAGATGAAAAAAAATCAAAAGTTCTCAAATTTTCTTGTGGAAAGTAATGATTCTAAATAAAAAATCACGATATTATAAGCAAGAAATATTCCATATAAAGAGCAGCTCAGTTCATGACACTTTTTTCAGGTACGTCGAATAGTACGAAAAGCAACACGTAAGTCATCAGTAAGAAGTTCAGGATTTTGGAAGGCTGCAAAATGACCTCCTTTCTCATGTTCTTTCCAATAGATTAAATTCGAGTATTTTTGTTCCGCCCAACTTTTAGGTGCTGGATAGATTTCACGTGGAAAGACGCTGGCAGCGACAGGTAAATCAAGTTTCGGACCTGCAAAGTGCACTCCCCCGGCATTTTGACGTTCCCAATAGATGCGAGCCGATGATGCACCAGTGTTCGTTACCCAATACAGAGTAATGTTGTCCAACATTTCATCGAGTTCAAGAGCATCCTCGGGATTTCCATTATTATCGGTCCATGCATAAAATTTCTCATATATCCACATTGCTAGAGCAACCGGTGAGTCACAAAGTGCATAGCCGATTGTCTGTGGTCTTGTCGATTGTTCACGAAAGTATCCTGATCCATCTGTAAAAAATTTATTAGCAGCATCTACTGCACGTTGTTCGTCATGCGACAGTGTTTCCGGTATTTTCTCAGGAAAAACGAACTGCCAATTGAGATGAATGGCAAGAAGTCCTGGTGGATGTATTTGACCGAGAATTGTCGTTATGTCAGTTCCCCAATCACCACCTTGAGCAACCCAATGTTTGTAGTCCAGACGCTCCATAAGCACAATCCATGCCTTAGCAATACGCTCGCTATTCCAGCCAGTTTCTGTCGGCTTATCACTGAATGCAAATCCAGGAAGAGAAGGGATCACAACGTGAAAAGCATCTTCAGCTTTGCCTCCGAATGCCGTGGGATTAGTCAGTAATGGGATTGTACGAAGAAATTCGATGAATGAACCAGGCCATCCATGTGTAAGAAGTAAAGGTAGAGCATTATCATGTTTTGATTTAACATGAATAAAATGAATGACAAGACCATCGATTGTTGTTCGAAAATGAGGCAATTTATTAATTTGACTTTCGAAACGACGCCAATCGTATTTTGTACGCCAATAATCGATCAGTGCTTGAGCTTTAGCAAGAGGCACACCTTGTGACCAATCAGTCACAGTCTCACGCTCAGGCCAGCGCACTAGATCGAGACGAAGTTTTAAATCGTCAAGAATCGATTGTGGAATATTTACGTGGAATGGTTCGATGGTGTTCGAGGCCGTCTTCGTTTCGGATGTGTTCATCTTCAAAGAGTTTAAAAATTAATCGATAAAATTTCAATGATTATTCCCTTTACAAAAAACTATATGTAAAGTTAATAACAACGCAAATTACTGTTTATATATGACGGTTTGGTTTACTGATAGATTTTTGTTTTGTTCTCAACTCTCACATGGCTTTAGTCATGTAAAGTTACCTTTGCAAACATTTACTTCTATGTCTGTCGATAAAGAAAAAAGAATCATCATTTTTTTCTTCGTATGATGTGCTAATGCAGATAGACAAAGAAACAAATCGAATGGTAGAAAACCATTCTCTGGCAGATGAGAGATGTGTGCAGCAAGATTAGATCATGCAGCAGGCACCGAAGATGACACAACTTTTCAAATTGTTTTATCCCAATATTTTGTATTTTACTTGAATTGTATAGGATGATGTCCTGTTAGCGTCAATAGAGGGCACTCTATTACGGATAACTGTTCAATTGTTTCCTATTATGGTATTCCTTCTTTATCGTCTCAATCGATAATATATATTTTCTCTGGACATTCCAGTGTTTATCCTCAGATTCTCTAATTTTCCCAGTTATTGTTGTTTACCTCTCCCAGTGATATTGTCCTTTCATCTTCCCACTATTGTTATCATTATTCTCTATTGATATTATCTCTTGTCTTTCTATTATTATTATATTTTCTTAGTATTATTAATATAAATAAAACCTTATTTGATTCCCATCAACATTTCATTATCAATATAACAACGCATGATAAGCGTATTTTATTTACTTTACGCGAGATACCTCGTTTCCATAGCACACCGGAATTAGGTATAACCGTCATCTAGCCTAAGCGTTACTGTGAGTAAGAGTAACAGACCATTAAGTAAACGAGAATCTCACATATCGGTCTAGGTAGCAATTGCCGAACGATCTTTTTCCATCATGAAGCTTGTCAAGATCTACTTGTGTAATTGAACAGGCGATGATCGACTAAGCAACCTGCGTGTGCTCTCTTTAAAAAAAGGTGTCATAAGTAACAACTTATGGTTTTAGCGAAGATACTGAAGTTTTTAAAGTTTCATTCGTTTATTAACAAACCATTAAAGGTTCTTGAATAACTTACAGAATCATGTTAGATAAAAAATGGTTCCAGGAATTTAAAAAAATTCTATCTCAAAACCTTTTTTCGTTAAGCTGAGCCGCTTTTTTACAAAGATAGTTCTAGTACAAGTCGCTTGTACTGAGCTGGATCATTTTTTGAACGCAACTTCATTAACCTAAATCTGGAATAGCTTTACTTATCCAAAACTAAGGGTGTGGGTGTGGCGGTGTGGGCGGGTGTGGGGTGTGGGTGTAGAGGTGTAGGGGTGTGGGGGTATGGATAGATGTGGGTGTGGGTGAAAACAAGACTCACACCCACACCCTTTAAATAAAAAATTTAAACCTTTCTTAAAATGAATTTCAACAGAGATGATGTAATGACAGAGCTTAAAGAAAAAAAACCATGGATTACTTTATTTGAATTTGTTCTTACATAAAAAAACCTTTTCTAATTTATTATTTGAACGAAAAATATTTATATTTGATATTTAAAAAATCTTATTAGAATTTGATTAAACGTATTATCAATCGAGTTAACAAATGTAACAATGATTCACTTTCAACATTCTGTATCCTCATTCAACATCATTCATGTCACATCAAATTTTTATTTTCACATAAAATAGCGAAAGAAAACAAACTAAAGTAGTGTTTATCTGTGTGTATTCTGAATTAAAGAATTTAAGATAATAAATCTCATATTGTTTCTTGATATAAACAGAAATCAAGTGCACAAACGCCATTGTAATATCATTCTAAAAAGACATCTTCAAATCAATTATGGCTTATTTTCGTTTTTATGTTACACAAATCAAATATGAAATAAAGTTGAATAAATTCTTTGAGAATATTTACAATCATCACAGACTGTTTAATAGAAAATTCTCCAAGCTCATCGAATCTGTGTTGCATAGTAATATTAGTCAATAAATATTTGCAATATTTTTCCTATATTGAATAAATTTATTTAGAATTTTTATAATTAAATAAGTAATTATTGAAGAATAAGTTGATTATAAGTTACAATGAATTATTTTGAATAGTATATTTTCTTGTTATATGATGATAAGATTTTTATTTTAGTCGCTTCAAACGTAATAGAGTTAAGATGGAAAATTTTCTCATAGAAATATTTAGAGATTCTTATAAACATAATAACTCATTTTAAACATCAGTGGACCAAGCGCCTTTCGGATCATAGTCTTAATCCTGATTAGAAAAAGTTTTTTCTCCAAATCTCAATAAAAACAAGCGATTCATTTCTACTATTGAGTTTAGAAAATAATTCGTCAATTTAGAACTTAAAATGAAATCTAAGAATCTTTATAACTTCGTCAGTACAAGTGATACAGAGTTCGGGATATTTTCCAATAAAAGTCATACCTGTGCATAGTTTTTCTCTCAACAAAATTGTAAAATTCACTTTTTTTGATCGTTTTTTATGGTCATTTTAGTACATTTGATGTTAGAAAAAAGACGGAAAAAAAACACTTCACAGCACAAAATCTAGCTTTTTTCAACACAGAAATCAACTACAAAAGATATGGTTGAACAAAAGTTGTCTCTCATTTAGGCCTTTAAAAGAAAAAAAAGATTAGTTATATCTGGAACCGAATGGGATTTATTTCAATTCTCCTAATTGAAAACCAGACTCTAAGAAAAACGATAAGTTTAGACATGGATTTTTTCATTGAAATCCAGAAAAAAGACATATTAAGGTAGTATATTCATAACATACTTAATTAAATTTTCAAAAGCACGTCATAAAACGACATAACCTAACACCATTTGTCATGCTTAAATTCTCGAAGAATATTTATTCAATGCTGATATCAGCAAAAACACAATCTGCTCAAAAATAAAAAAACCGCAAAACTCTCTCGGAACACAGGGTAGTAGAGTGAAAGTCTCCTCCGAAAGTCTGTTAAAATTTAACGTTTGTTTTTTTTTTTTGAAAAGTCATATATATTCTGAGAGTGGAAACTTCGCTGCATCTTCCTGTGATAAGAACTCAACTTCAATTTTTTTCAAATAAGCGGATTTTCTGAGAGAAAAAATCCCTTACTGTCATTTGTAAATAATCAAGATCATGTTTTTTATTTCGATATAATAAAAATTAGAGAAATTCACAATATTTTATATAAATACTGAAATTTGAAAAATGTTCAAACAAGAAAAAAATCTTTTTAAATGTTTTAAACGATGAGTAACGATAAGATCATTTTTTATCGCCTCACTTTTTAAAAAACCTATATGGTGAGAATCAGTATTGAATTCTGAACAAAACAAGGCAGTTTATTTTTTGCACAGGTCAAATAAAAACTTTTTGTCGTGATCTCTCGGGGAACTAAAAAAATTTGTTTCTCAATGTCACTCCAAATTTAGATGATTCATAGGTTATCGATATCGCTGTTCACGAATATGATATTTATTTAGCTTCAAAATAGTTATGAACGCGGGACCAACAGTCTTCTAATATCAAAAAAAAAAAAGCGTTGGTCCCGCGTTCATAACTATTTTGAAGCGAAATAAATATCATATTCGTGATAAGCGATATCGATAACCTATGAATCATCTAAATGTGGATTGAAATTGAAAAAAAAAGTTTTTAGTTTCCCGAGAGGTCACGGCAAAAAGTATTTTTAATCTATGCAAAAAATAAACTAGCTTGTTTTGTTCAGAATTCAATATTGATTCTCACCATATAGTTTTTTTTGAAAAATATCGAGGGAAATGAAAAATGGCCTTATCACCACTCATCCTTTTCTTTTTTAAAGAAAATATTTGCTGATTTATCTTTTAGAGAAAACAAAAAATCTTGCTAAATAATTATTTGTTAGATAAAATTCTATGAGGTACTTGACTCATGAATCTATTATCAATTACGATCGAGAAATTTTTTTCATAATACAAACATTAGTTGTTTCTTTTATTTTTTTTCATATAGAATTTATCTGATATGTTTTCTCTTTCCTGTTAGATAGAGTACAAGTCTATAGTGTGATTTAAAACGTGACTTAACACGTGATTAAATGGAAAGACAAATCTAAGTATTACTTGAATGTTGTTCATTCGTTTTCACACATTAATCATTTCAAAATGATATTTTCATTATTTGCACCAACAATTGATGAAGTTAAACTTATATTAGATGATCATGATATTCCAATGAATAAACAATCAGATGGAACATTTCTATGTTCTGTAAATAATATTAGTGATGGTGATCATCGATATAAATTTCAAATTAGTAAAAAAGGATGGATATTTTCAACATCAATTGATATTGTCGATCCTTATGCTACTAAATATGATCCTGAAGAACAATTTGGTTATATAACAATTAAAAATGGAAAGAAATATAACAATGAATTTAATTGGCAATATGATCATATTCAATTACCAGAGAATAAAGAATTAATTTTGTATGAATTATATGTTGCTGATTTTTCTGAAAATGGACAATTTTCAGGTGTTATTGATAAATTAGATTATTTATCAGAGTTGGGTATTAATGCTATTGAATTAATGCCAATTATGGGTAAGATCATAAAGTTATTCTTTTATTAAATAAAACAAAATAAATAAGATCATTTAAAAACAAAAAAAAAATTCTAATTATAACAATTCATTTATTAAAGTGTGTAATAATATTATTCTTGATAATTTCTTCTTATCTTCATTATTTCGAATTGATAAGAATATAATAAATATTTTTATTTTATTAAAATAGGATCACAAGGAAAAGAACATGATTGGGGTTATTTACCACGTCATTTCTTTTGTCTTAAATCAACATATGGTTCTATTAATGATTTAAAATTACTTGTTGATAAATGTCATCAAAGAAAAATTCGTGTTTTTCTTGATTGTGTATTTAATCATTCCGATAAAGAATGTCCTCTTGCTCTTATTGATAGAAATTATTGGGTAATGCTCTTTTTTTTTTTAATTTATTTAAAATAATTTTTAATTATTTATTTATTCACTTTAGTATTATAAAGGAAAACATCATCCTAATGGTAAGTTATTTTATTTATTTATCGTTGTTTTTAATAATTAATATTTTTCAAGATCCATATTGGTGGGGACCTGAATTTAATTATGAATTTGAAGATAAAAACTTACATATAAAACCTGCTGTTAAGTTTGTTACTGATGTTATGAAATATTGGATTAAAGAATTTCATTTAGATGGCGTTCGATTTGATGCAGGTTTGTTTTTTTATTATTGAATAATAAGAAAAATTTTTTTTAAGAAAATTTCGAAAGAAAGAAAAAGACAAGTTCTTCTTCCTATGTGATTTAAATTCGACAAAAATCACTAGTATACTCTTTAGAAAAAAAAAACGGTTTTACAGACAGATACGCTTGGAAATGGAATTTTCTAAGAATGGCAAATGACATTTTTCATATGATATTTCAAGCAAGAGAATGAAGTTGGCATGGATTGCATTCTATATGATTGAACTAATTTCATTTTGAAAATTTATTCTGTTTTTATTCCAAACATCAATTATAAATTTAAAAGCAGTTTCATACATAGAATTTCGATCAATTCCAAGCAATTTTTTTATTAAAAGAATGTTCTTCATGTTATATTTACACTAAAGTTAACCCTTTATACCCTGAAGCGGTTCCAGAAGAGACACTGATAAAATTACCATAAAAATAGAGTATTGGTCTCCCTAATATACCAATGGTATAGGCAGATCGATCAGACGCACTACCTTTTGTGCAGGGGAATTTGATTACGACAGTGACCATTGAGATAGAGAAGGGAATGGAACAACTTTAAAAGCCCTACTTCTTTTCTTGTTTATGACGGTGTTAATTAGGCCAATGTGTCTTCTATTCCTTTCTATTAGACTCAAATCCAAAACGAAAAGCTACGAATATAAAAAGCGACTTTTAAACATCACATGTATTTTTGACAGAGATTTTTTAAAAATACATATTTTTCTTTAAGTAATTATATCATCAATGAAGACAAGTAATCGATGATATATATTTTTTTCGATTGCTACTCTGATAAGATTTACAAATAATATATTCATGGTATCCGCTATCTCTCTCTTTCTGTTCAATAGTCGTTTCAGGATCCATTTCGTATCTTACCATTTCGTATCTGCCAAGCCATTGTGAAATTTTTGAAACGCATTTAGTTAAATAGTAGACACTTTTATCGATATATACGTCACAACGCAGCCTCGAAATCTTTATTGCGTGTGAGTGAAAAACCGTTTTGTTTTTAAAATTTTGTTATTTTTAAATTCTTTCAAAATCGATAATTTTGAAAGCTATATATATCGGAGATAGAGCAACGAAACAAAATATTTTTTTTACCAATCGATAGCTTATGGAGTTCTGTAACAATATTGTTTTGGGAGTTTTCCATACCATACTTCCTATATGGTATGGAAAACTCCGTATGAATGGGTCAAAAATGACCCAACAGGGTATAAAGGGTTAAGTGTATCTCGACTTATTTGAAATTAAATATTATGAAACTTTTTCTGTGTAATCTAACCAAATCTCAATAGAATAATAATTTGGTTTTTATTCAATAATATCTTTTCATTTCACTAAACTATTTACAAGATAAAATATTTTAATCTATTCATCCATATTTGTAGCACACTTTCCTATACATACAAACATAAGTTGAACCGGTTGTTGAATCTAATTTAGACATTTTCTTTTATTAGACTCTAACACGTATCTCTATAACAGGCCTTGAAACGAGCCGCCTGATCCGATGATTTTATCCTTTTTTAACATAATTTTTTCTAAGATTTGGCTCATTCCTGAAGGGTGAAAGGGAAAAACTTCTCCACGCTACCCCTTTGATCATCACTTTTTATAAAAGCCGAAAAATATGGGATAGTTGTCTATTGAGAAAACAAAATCTTTGTAAACGAAGTTTCTGTCGAACTGAACCGGACTATAAAAAAGTGATCTGATCTATAATTATACAATTGTATAAATTTAGTTCTAGTCGAATTCTAATTTTGTCTAAAAGATATTTTTGTTTTTTTATGAAAATATTCTTTATCGAATTATTTAGAAATTCTCTCGTAAGAATAAAAATAATTTATTAACTCTTTTTTTTTTAGCTAAACAAATGGATAATTATGATATTCTTCGTCATTTGGATTTAATTGGTCGTTCAATATATCCATTCAAACCATTTTTTTCTCAAGCTGAATATGTTCCTGAAAGAAAAGATTTATGTAAAGAATATGGTGGTCCAGTTGATACTTGTTGGTCATCATCATTTCATGAAAGTTTAAGATGTTTTCTTGCTTTTAAAAAAGATCAAATTGATAAATTGGAAAATTTAGCCAATCTTAAATATATATTTTCATCAAAAAATTTTGTTAATTATTTATCTTGTCATGATAATGAAAGATTACTTCATCATATTGGTAAAAAAGATTCAGATGCTTTTATTAAAATGGAAACAGCTATTATTCTTTTATTTACATCTGCTGGAATTCCAATGATTCGACAAGGAGAGGAACTTGGTGACGATAGAAAATTAGGAAATAATCAAGTAGAAAAGTAATTTTCATTTAGTTTTCTTTTTTATCTAAGAAAATCATTAAAAGATAGAAAATGATTTTATTTTTATTTTTATTTTTATTATAGATCATGTTTTCCAATGCCATGGTATCTACTTGAAAAAGATTTTAATATTCATCTTTTAAATACATTTAAACATTTAATAAAACTTCGTCATACAAATAAATCTCTTCAAGAAGATCAAATCAACTTTTTTTATGAAGATAATCAAAATAAAATATTATGTTATTATCGTGGAATAAATTTAGTTGTTATTACTCATTTTGATAAAATGCCTAAAACGAAATATATTATAGGAAATTTTCCTCAAAATGGTATATGGATCGATTATATAACAAATGAACAAGTTCTTGTTGATGATGTTAATAATTTAACATTAGATTTATTACCATTCGAATCTCGATTATATATTAAACAGACTTAATATTATTTTGTATTTTAATACTATTCTCATTATATATATACATGATGTTTTGCTCATTTTTGTTAAATAAACAAGCTATCTTCATATGATAACTAAACAAGAGATATTTTCCTATGAATGACGAAACAATTTTTGAAAATTGAATCTAATTATTATAGATTCAATTTAAAAGAGTATATTATCTATATATTTCTAACAATGATATTTAAATAAAAATTATAATAGAAAACATTTCTTTTGTGTAAATGATACAATTAATAGAAAAAAAAATTTTTCTTGCTTTTTTTTCTTCGTACAATATAAATCTAATTGATATTTGATAAGTTTAAAATAAGATTGATAAAGAAGACATCGTGAGAATAATAATAACATATGATGCAAAAGTAATGGCACAAAATGTTGGTCCTTATAATTTTTCATAGATAAAGTTCTGAAAGAAAAATTTTCTCTTCTTTCGACCTATATACAAGTTATTTTTATTAAATGCTCATAGGTAGAATGCCATGAAAGATAAGAGAGGCACCTTAAAAAAATTTTTGTACTTTTCGTATATTTCAAAATAACAGCGCAAAATACCGACTATTATATCTTTTTTTTTAAACAAATGTTAGAACGATAATTTTTTTTTTATTAGCTGACAAGAAATTGTTTGTTCTTTCGAACTGTATATAACTTGTTTTTGTCAAACATTCATAGACGAAATGACAAGTGAAGAAAGAGATTTGCTCATAGAAGAAATTGTCGACTTTTAATTGATTTACCAAAGAAAATCTGTAAATTAACTGAAATAACGTTAACTGGGAAACCAAAAATTTGAATTTATTGATTTTCAGAATCAAAAAAAAAAGGGCAAAAGAACTTAATCAAACTACATTACGGACCATGGTTTTCTTCTATGGGCAAATCTCTTTCTTCACTTGTCATTTCGTCTATGAATGTTTGACAAAAACAAGTTATATACAATTCGAAAGAACAAAAAATTTCTTGTCAGCTAATAAAAAACAAATTATCGTTCTAACATTTGTTTAAAAACAAAATATAATAGTCGGTATTTTGTGTTGTTATTTTGAAATATATGAAAAGTACAAAAATTGTTTTAAGGTGCCTCTCTTATTTTTTATGGTATTCTACCTATGAGCATTTGATAAAAATAACTTGTATATAGGTCGAAAGAGGAGAAAATTTCTTATCGACTAATAAGGAAAATTTTTCTTTCAGAACTTTATCTATGAAAAATTATAAGGACCAACATTTTGTGCCATTACTTTTGCATCGTACGTTAATTGAATATTAATTAGTACTCAATGAATACTATTAATATTTAACTAGAGTTGATTTTTAAAGTTATGTAATCAATAAGTTCATGTTTGATATGTTTCTTATTAAATTAAATGTCAATTATTTATCCTATTTTCTATATCGAGGATATGGATCTTCTGTGCACCCACAGTCACATGTCAATCTGTAGAAAAAGAGTATTTAGAGGCTTATAACACATAAATAAATAACTTCAATATAGTAAAAGTATCGGTTTTTTTTTGTAATTTTCTATAAATGGACTCAGACAGACCCTAAGACAACAATGAAGTTTCAAAATAAGGATAATAATGAAGGGATTAATGGACATACTGTGACTATTCATTCAATATTTTTATTTTTTCTATATTGATATTCAAAGATTGTTTTTTTTTTACATATATTTCATCATAAGATCAAATCTTGCAGTGACATTACTTTTCTAATATTTCATAGTCCATCCCTATAGGATTATATCTGCATGATTATAAAATGTTCTTTCATGAAATGATAAATTTCTATTTCTAGGAAATTCAAATGAAATAACTATAAGAAAAACTTCATCGAAATTTGATTCTATATTTTGAGAAATAAGCGTCAAAAATTGATTTTAGTATAAAAACAATGTAGAAAAGATGTTTACAGTTGGGTTGGGTTGGATCAAAAATTCATTTTTACTAGAAAAGAGTATAAAATAAAAACGAATTTTTTGACTCAAACTAAATCCATAATTAGAGATATTATTTCTATACATATTTCATATTAAAATGAATTTCTTAATATATGTGAATACCAAACTATGAATTGTATTTCTACAATTATATGTCTAAGAATGAATTTTCACTATGTATTATTAATATTTAGCATAGACTTTTGTAACAGTACTCTTTAGCTTATCATCTGTTCAATAATGATATGGAGATATTTCAGTTTCTTGATAACTGAAATTTATCATGCTCTCATTGTAAACAATAAACTGTGATTTTCAGCATTTGAAAATACCTAATTGAAGAAGAATATTTTTCAAAAATAAATGTCTATAATATGATAGTTTCAGGTATGAAGTGAGACTTCACACTAGAATAAATAATAAGAGAGAGAGAAAGAGAACAAACAGAATTAAAATTATACATCTGAAGAAACATAATTTTGTTATTTTATGCTGATTCCGAATATCATATTTTAATTTTGCTTGAAAACGAAATATTGATTGTCAAAACCTATAGATATTAGTGTATTTTACATTGTTTTGCCACTGACGTCGGAAAAAATTGATTTTCTTAGCAACGAAATAAAATTTAAAAAACAAGGATGTGTAGCTTTTTTTCTAGGTCCTACTACGGTTATAATGAAATAGAAAGAATGATTTAATCTTTACACTTAGAAAAGTTGATTCGTTTGCAAGATAACTCAGGACCTTGTCCTAGGTATCAATAGGGTCCAAAAAAATTAAATGATCACATTAATATATTTCCAAAGTAAATTTGATATGCTGAATCAGAAAACAATATTTTCATATTTTCTAAAGAAGAAAAAAATTATAAATGTGGCTTTATTCCATAGAAATTGCTCTTTTTTAAATTTTCATTGTTCAAAAGATTTTCTGTGGAAAAAATCATTGTCAAAGCAAAAAAAAACTACTTTTTTCCAAATAATTCGACGTATTCTATCCAACTATGAATAGATATTATGAGAAAAAAAATCTTATGAAAATCTTACTTTACATAACTTTTCAGAGTTCATCAATGATGTTACTTTATAATCGATAGAGATGAAAGTCATTCAAGCAGAAATGAATCACAAACTTTGTTTTTAGTTTCTAATTCATTTAAATTCATAGAATCTCTTCAACTAATTATGTTTAAAAACAAAAAATAAGCGATTAATTAATAAACATTTTTTATATAGATTTTTCATAAAAATGAATATGCTTCCAGTTATATAATGTGAATCTCACAACTTATTTCTAAATATGTTTGTTCCATAATAGACTCTTATTAGTTAGAAATCTAATTGAATCTCTAACAGAGAAAGAGAGCGCATGTATGAGAAAATATGTTTTTAATAGAGTATGTTTCTCATTGTAAAACATATTTTTATGTTACATATTCGGATGTCTATTATGATAATTATATTTTATAAGTTAGAAAAAATTTCTTTATGAAGTATATGCAGAAAGTTTCTGCGGAATCTACTTTAAACGAAAAACGCTTCAAACAGCTTTTCTATCATAAGAATCATTAATGATCAGGAGGATTTTTAAATGAACTTTTCGATGAATGTTTTTCATCCATTGTCCAACTCATAGTTCACATACCACAAAGAACAATGAATAGAATATATTACAGTCGACGACAAATATTTGAGTGAATTTATTTCTTCAAATTTTTCTTTCACATGAAGAGATATTCATCTGATTTAAATGATGATATGGATAGTAAGAGACTCTAGCTATATAATATAATATTGGAGACAACTCCATCTGTCTTTAGAGATTTTTCATCTTTAAAATAAATT
>CAJNOL010001069.1:61068-82393 GCA_905250125.1 Rotaria sordida | reverse complement strand
TTTAAATGGAATGGGTATTCAAGCACTTGAACTTTTTCATCAAATGCCATCAGAATTTATCGATGAAAGAACTTATATTTGTATTCTGAACGCATGTTCACATTCAGGATTGGTTGATGAAGCTCGCTCAATTTTTGATAAAATTCAAGTGAAATCAGAGAAAATTTATAGTACCATGGTAATAAACATGATTATTTATAGAATTTTTATTAATTTATTTTATTAGATCGATTGTCTCAGTCGTGCGGCTTTTTTTGAAGAAGCACAAAAATTGATTGATGAATTTGAATGCCATCATTCACCTGTACGATCTCTGTACAGTTAGTATCTTTTGAATACTTTTAAAATATTACGTAGGATATCCCAGGTCTGGATTCGAGTATTTCCTGTGGCGATTCGCCCCAAGCCCGATTCCAACAAAGACCACACTGGTTCCAAGTAGAACTCGATGAGCTCTATCCAACGCACTCGCTTTTTTCCGAAAACAAATAATCCTATCCGGCAAAAACCCCTTTTTTCCACAAAAAAAACAGGAAAAAACAACACAACAACACCAAAACCTGTCGCGATTCGCCCAGTGACCGATTCCAACAAAACCAACACTGGTTCCAAGTAGATCTCGATGAGCTCTATCGAATGGACACATTCCGAGCTCAAATCGATGCACCCATCACTCAGGAATCAGCCTAGAATGCCCGAAACAAGGCTTTTTTCCGGAAAACCTGTCACGATTCGTCCAGTGACTGATTCCAACAAAACTAACACTGGTTCCAAGTAGATCTCGATGAGCTCTATCGAATGGACACCTTCCGAGCTCAAATCGATGCACCCATCACTGAGGAATTAGACTACAAGGCCCAAAACAAGGCTTTTTTCCGGAAAACCTGTCACGATTCGGCCAGCGACCGATTCCAACAAAACTAACACTGGTTCCAAGTATATCTCGATGAGCTCTATCCAATGGACACCTTTTGACCACAAATCGATGCACTCATCGCTTAGGAATTGGCCAACAAAGCCAAGAACAAGGCTTTTCTCCCGGAAAAGCTGTCACGATTCGCCCAGTGACCAATTCCAACAAAACTAACACTGGTTCCAAGTACATCTCGATGAGCTCTATCGAATGGACACATTCCGAGCTCAAATCGATGCACCCATCACTGAGGAATTAGACTACAAGGCCCAAAACAAGGCTTTTTTCCGGAAAACCTGTCACGATTCAGCCAGTGACCGATTCCAACAAAACTAACACTGGTCCCAAGTAGATCTCGATAAGCTCTATCCTATGGACACCTTTTGACTACAAATCGATGCACTCATCGCTTAGGAATTGGCCAACAAAGCTAGAAACCGGGCTTTTCTTCGGGAAAACCTATCACGATT
This sequence comes from Rotaria sordida, assembly GCA_905250125.1. NCBI lineage: Eukaryota > Metazoa > Rotifera > Eurotatoria > Philodinida > Philodinidae > Rotaria > Rotaria sordida. Next base: position 81,010 of record CAJNOL010001069.1, on the reverse strand, counting down.
CGTCCACTGACCGATTCCAACAAAACCAACACTGGTTCCCAGTAGATCTCGATGAGCTCTATCGAATGGGCACCTTTTGAGCTCAAATCGATGCACCCACCGCTTAGAAATCACCCAATAGGCACCTGGACACAGCTTTTCTTCCGCAAAAACCTGTCACAATTCGGCCAGAGACCGATTCCCACAAAACCAACGCTGGTTCCAAATAGATCTCGATGAGATCTATCGAATGGACACCTTTTGAGCTCAAATCGATGCACCCATCGGTTAGGAATCGGCCAACAAAGCCAGAACTAGGGGTTTTCATCGGGAAAACCTGTCACGATTCGGTCAGTAACCGATTCCAACAAAACCAACACTGGTTCCAAATAGATCTCGATGAGCTCTATCCAATGGACACCTTTTGAGCTCAAATCGATGCACCCACCGCTTAGGAATCGGCCAACAATGTCCGAAACCGGGCTTTTCTTCGGGAAAACCTGTCACGATTCGGCCAGAGACCGATTCCAACAAAACCAACGCTGGTTCCAAATAGATCTCGATGAAATCTATCGAATGGATACCTTTTGAGCTCAAATCGATGCACCTATCGCTTACGAATCGGCCAAAAAGGCCAGAAACAGGGTTGTTTCAGATTGATTTAACTTTATGATGGACATTTGAATCTCAAAGAAACTCTACACAATCAAGAAAAATTTTTTGTTTTTTTTGTTTAATTTATTATTTTATTGTGTACATGTGCTCTGATGGTTTTCTATTGTACATACTGTTTTTATTATTTTATTTTGTTCTATAGATTTTCTATTTTTTTTGTTTAATTTTATACACGATTTTTTTGTAATTTTTTTTATTAATAAAAAAAATAAGAACAACCTCTTTAGAATAAAAGAAAATAATAAATAAATGTTTATTCAATAAAATAAAAAAAATTGTTAAAAAAAAGTTTTTAAGTTAAACATTGCATAGAAGTTTTTCTCGTTATTTCTTTTTATTGTATTGGCGTTTTTTCCTATTATTTTATTTTATGGTGTAAAAATTTTTCTTACTGTTTTATTTAGTTTTATTCCATAGACGTTTTATGAATTTTTTTTCCTTCATTTTATCGACTTTTTTCTGGTCATTTTTTTTTATCAATAAAACAATAATAAGAAAAAAGTCTATCAAATGAAATTAAAAACAAATTAATAAAACGTCTATAGAATAAAACTAAATAAAATAATAGAATTTTTACACCATAAAATAAAATAATAGGAAAAAACGCCAATACAATAAAAAGAAATAAGGAGAAAAACTTCTATGCAATGATTAACTTATAAACTTTTTTTTAACAATCTTTTTTATTTTATTGAATAAACATTTATTTATTATTTTCTTTTATTCTAAAGAGGTTGTTCTTATTTTTTTTATTAATAAAAAAATTACAAGAAAACCGTGTATAAAATTAAACAAAAAAAATAGAAAATCTATGGAACAAAATAAAATAATAAAAACAGTATGTACAATAAAAAACCATCAGAGCACATGTACACAATAAAATAATAAATTAAACAAAAAAAACAAAAAATTTTTCTTGATTGTGTAGAGTTTCTTTGAGATTCAAATGTCCATCATAAAGTTAAATTAATCTGAAACAACCCTGTTTCTGGCCTTTTTGGCCGATTCGTAAGCGATAGGTGCATCGATTTGAGCTCAAAAGGTATCCATTCGATAGATTTCATCGAGATCTATTTGGAACCAGCGTTGGTTTTGTTGGAATCGGTCTCTGGCCGAATCGTGACAGGTTTTCCGGAAGAAAAGCTGTGTCCAGATGCCTATTGGGTGATTTCTAAGCGGTGGGTGCATCGATTTGAGCTCAAAAGGTGTCCATTGGAGAGAGCTCATCGAGATCTACTTGGAGCCAGTGTTAGTTTTGTTGGAATCGGTCAGTGGACGAATCGTAACAGGTTGTCCCGAAGAAAAGCCCGGTTTCTGGCCTTGTAGGCCGATTCCTAAGCGATAGGTGCATCGATCTGAGCTCAAAAGGTGTCCGTTGGATAGAGCTCATCGAGATCTACTTGGAACCAGTGTTAGTTTTGTTGGAATCGGTTCCTGAGCGAATCGCGAGTGGTTTTGGTTTGGTTATGTTGTTTTTTCTTGTTTTTTTTGCGGAAAAACGTGGTTTTGACCAGAAAGAATTGTTTGTTTTCGAAAAAAAACTAGTGCGTTGGATAGAGCTCATCGAGTTCTAGTTGGAACCAGTGTGATCTTAGTTGGAATCGGGCGTATCGCGAATCGCGAGAGGAAATACTCGAATCCTGACCTAGGATATCCTACGTAAAAAAAAATTTCTATTTAAACAAAATACTTCTTGTGAACTATTTTATTGGTTTAAATTCTAAATAAAAAAAAGTAAATTATTTATATAAAATACCCACTATCGAATATTTGATTAAGATAGACCGAAATAAAAATAAACATATTTATTTAATTAAAATACTTGCTATTGAATAATATGGTGGAAGCAGCCATGATGAAAAATAGTATGAATTCTTTTAACAAGCAGTGAGCAATTGATTATATTTTATCAGAGAGTTCCTGACGATTATTTGAGGACCCTTATGTTTATATGAAGAAAAACAGTGTGAAACAGCGCAAAAGTAGAAGTTGTAATGACAACCGTTTCCGCTGATACGTAAACGATCATTGTAACAGATATCGTTTTTTGCCGTTTTTCTCCGTTTTACGATACATCGTAAACGATCGTGGTAATGGCAGCCGTTTTTCGCCGTTTTCGAGCCTTTTACGGACTGTTCTATACAACATGGACACTGATCCAGAATCACGAGTTCAAAATGTATATAATGAAAGAGTATAAAACTGCGACAAAAAAACATTCTATTTTTGATTTCAAGCTTTTAACAAATTACAATTGTCATCATCAGAAAATCATTTGAAAAGAAAAAATTAATTTAAAGTATAGTGAAGTTGTAATTGTGTTAGCTATGATGTAAAAATTGATGTTGTAATATTTTTTTCTTATGTTCTGTTCTGTTCTGTTCTGTTCTATGCCTTGTTTTGTATACATATATATATAGCTTAATTTTTTTCTTTTCTAATGATTTTCTGATAATGACAATTGTAAATTGTTGACAGGTTGAAATCAAAAATAAAATGTTTTTTGTCGCAGTGGTATACTCTTTCATTACATAATTATTTCAAACTGTACTTTCACCCAATTATATTCAAAATGTATTTCTTTTATTCGTATTTCTATTTCGATTCTTCTGCACTCACTTTGCTGCTCTCTTCTCTTTCCGAGAGGTTGAGAGAGAACGAGCAAGCACATGTTGTCAACGACGATCTCTCTTAGCAACCGTAAACAATACGAGCGATGAAATCGTATTACTACAAATGCACGGCAAAAGAAAAGAATAAGAGACTCTAAACGACGCAGAAAAATGTGACATAGTTTTGATTCGCTACTAATGAGGGAACATATTTAAATGCCTTTCCTTCCCCCCCCCCCCCCCCCCTGAGATCGAATTTAAAAGTATTCTATCGTGTAGTGATCATGTAGAGCATCTCGAATATCAACATTTTAGTTATTTTCGTCAAGGTTTAAAAAATGACATTATTCAACATTTTTACTATGCGTCGTATCATGTTACTTGATGTTTCATTTTATTGGCTCATTTTGTGAAAATTTTTCACAAAACATAATTTTTCAGCAACAAAACTGTATAAATCAGAAATCTTATTTATTTTATGCAGCTCTTTTGTTGAAAAAATTATGTTTTGTGAAAATTTTTCACAAAATGAACCAATAAAATGAAACATTAAGTAACATGATACGATGCATAGTTAAAATGTTGATATTCGAGATACTCTACATAGTCACTACACGATAAAATACTTTTAAACTCGATCTCAAGGAGGGAGCACTTAAATATGTTTCCTCGTAAAATTAAGCATGTAGATTTATGTATGTTACAAGTATAACTTTTAGATAATAAAAATGGATTCATTGATACAATGTCATTATTGCAAACAAAGTCCAACCAATCCGTTGGAATTGCAATGTCATCATGCGTATTGTGAAGCTTGTCTTGCCAAACATATACAAAATGATAAAGTGACTTGTCCGATTTGTGGTGTTGAGCATATGACACCCATTTCATCACTCTCGTCAGCCAAACCTGACAAACTCGTTCCATTTCTCATCGGTCTACGCAGGTTTGTCATAGAAAAACGAGTTTCGATTTACATTCCAAATAAAAATGATCATCTAATTGTAGTGATGTAGAATCTATTCGTAGGTTGCAATGTTGCTACAGGAAAGAAGATAGAAGGAAAAATCGCATCAATCAGAATTTTTTGCTGGAATACATGAGAAGAAATCAGATTCCTCGTCTTTTCGAGCAAAAATCAAGGGAAAAAATACGTGATTTTTAGTTCAAGAAGTTCCAGAAGAGCCTGGAATATTCGGTAAAATTCATTAAAATCAAAGAAAAGTCGTAAAATTTTCGGCTTTGTTTAGAGCGAGGCAGGAAAAGATCAGAACGTTTTTCAGACAATAATACCCCCTAATGATAAATGCGACAGCTATTTTAATGACACTGAAAATATCTTTGATGATAATAATGATGATGACCTTGAATAAGAATGAATATTGTTTTCTGTATATGATTACTCCGATGATAAACAGTGATCGTATTAAGTTCAAAGAGAAATAGTTTTGTTCTTTTTTTCTATTTTTTTTGCTTCTAGATATTGAGCTTACTATTCTAATAGAACGAATGAGAACTGAGAAGATTTCGAAACACTCGCGAATGAGAGCAGAGACGTCTCTTTCAGGTACCAAAACTTTCCTTAGACTGGAACTCGGTCCCCATGCGCTCTAGTTGCAGGCTTTGAGCTAAGAATTTTTTAGGAGAAGAGGCCATCGTAGAATAGAAGAAGCTTTTCCTCTGAACAGGACTAGACGAGTCTGAGTCATGACTCGACTGTGTGACTCGAGTCATTCATTCAAAAAAATTTGCACTTTCTCTTATAAAAAAGTCACAATTGATAAGATTAAATTTTCACTTGGTCATGACTTTTGTCCTATTGGATATATTTGTCAGAACGATTTTTCAAGAACTTTTCTCTACTTTTGCATTCATATGGTCGTAAATGATAGACCATGCGTATTGTTGAATATATGTTTTTTCTCGTTCCGTTTTGTTTTGGCTCACTTTTGAACAGGGTGTAAGCGTGTATATGATAAAATAAATGTAAGACTTGCATTGCATCATACATTATATTCTCTATTACGTTATAACATAATCGTGTGTTAATCCTGATAGCTTATCAACAACAGTTAATTGTTCAAATTCAAAAAATAGCACGATCGAATTCAAGCAATCTGTTGTAAAATTCTTTTTATTAGGTTTCAAGTAAAACTCCCAAAGTCATCGTTCCCAGAATAAAAGGCTATGGCCTAATATAGCGTCTTCGCATATCGTTACTTTTTGGGTGTCCTTCTATTGAGGTCAAATTTTGATCAATTATTAATTAAAAACTTTGAGAAATTATAAGAATTAATTAAAACTAATTAATAACCTTAATGAATGGTTTTTCAGATATTTTTCATGAAAAAACAGCCGTTTTCGTATAAAGATCTGCTATGAGTAATGGAATACGGAGCGATTTCTTAGGAAAACGGCAGTATTTGGCTAACTATTAATTAATATTTACAAAAATTAAGTATTTTTATAATTAGTTAAGTAATTAGTGTATGATCTTCTAATGGCATTGATGAACTTTTATTCGAACATGACCTTCTATTCTGGAAGGTTTGTGGTGAAAATATTTCAATATCACAAATAACTTGACTCAACTCGAAAAATGGCTTGACTCGTCTAGTCCTGCCTTTATACCAGAGGATGATGAGATAAGTCACGCCTTGAAAGAACGAAGTTAGCATGGAACTTGCAAAGAGAAAAGAAATTCTCTCTGTGCATTTTAAAAATTGAGATGGCTCAAGCCCTCTCAGCTCCTTCTATTCCGTCTCTTGTGCTCTGAATCCGTCCAGACATTTTCTGAGCCGAACGAAGATCTGATCTACTAGTGTCTACCAGATTATTTGATGTTCTATACGACTTTCTTGAAATGAGGGCGGAAATACACACAGGGCGCATCATCTGACTGAGGATGAGGGTGAAAACTCATACACACAGAAATACAAAGCGAGACTCTGGTAGACCCTGTTAGATGATAGCAAGCGAAGTAATAAGAATTCTAATAGGAAATATAATATAAATATTTATTGAAATACTTATAAAATCATATCAGAAAGTCTAACAGAAATTTTGTCAAAGATTTCTTGTAGATTTTATACGAATTTGGAATTATTTTGTAATTCATTTCCGTCATAGACTCAAATTTTTGGATTTTTTAGACGAATATCTCGACAACGACATTAGCTAGCGATCTAGGACTTTCACTAATCGAAAGAGACAGAGTTAGGACGTGTTTTGTGTAATATTATCCAAGGTGAAATCATTGCTAAACCAATTATTTTGGCCAGCAAATGCTGAATTCATTTGCCCAACGTTAGACACTGTGAGAAGATAACCATCCACATTGTATCTTGAACTATATATAGATCTGAAGTCTGTCTATCAAATATGTATGTCCGAATGAAAATTTCATTCGAACTACTTTGTGTTATTGTACATTTTTCGAAAAGATTCGTAAAAGTGACTGATTTGGCAAAGATTTCACCTTGAATAATATTATATAAAAACAGGTTCTAACTCGGCTTCTTTCGATTAGTGAAAGTTTCTGATTGCAAGCTATTGCTGTTGTCGGGATATTCTTATTACACCCAATCCCTACTTAATTATGGCAGCGATAATAGTTGCAATGAAAAAACTTACTCTGTAACGATGTGACGCAATTTTCCTTTCACCATTTTTTGCTCGAAATCTACATGTATTTGTTCGCTTTGAATATAGTCGAGAACCATATTCCGTCATTACTGACCAATCACCACCGACAATTCAAGCTCAATGTGCGCAATGCAAGCAAGCAACTGAACTACGTTCATGTTTACACTGTGATAAAGCACTGTGTGCTGATTGCCGTACAAAACATCATCTCTCTCAAAAGAAGGAAGTCGACGAATCGCTTCGTAAATCTACGACGACAGTCAATGATTTGATCAATTTAGGCCGTATGTATCTATTTTATATTTATTTTCTAGTTTTAAAAAATGATATTCTTTTCGAAATAGAGGCATTGAATATCAGTCGAAATACTCGTATCGAAACGTATAAAGTGATGAAAACGAAAGTTTCAACACATTCACAAGATCTTATACATTCAATTCAAGAAGAAGAACAGCGATATCAAAAACAAATCGATGAACATATACAATCCGAGACCTCGTATGTATTATACTCTGTCCATCATCACTATTTAGTATATTATATTCTAGCAAAATTCCCATTACCGAACAAGAAGTACAACATCTCCAAAAGCACAAAGCAGCCATCAGCCAAGTGACCGATACATATGAACAGTAAGTTACTTGAACCAACATGACTTAGATCAAATTAAATGTTTTTCTAGCGAAAATAACCAGATGATTCTTACAAAAATGCATAAAGATTACATGAATATGACACCAGTATGGACAGCGAAGATTGAAAGTGAAGCAGGTCGACTCAATCCAAAGAGAGAAGAAGTATAAAATATATTCATATTAGATGAGGAAATAGAATCTTGGAAAAATGTGTCTTTTTCAACATATAGGAATTGAAATTCGAACCCCACATTTTCAAGAAAGATGAAGCACTTCTCGGAACGCTCAAAGGGTCGAAACATGTCAACATTGAAGCGTCATCGGACGCTAAAAAGATGGCTGCACATGCCGATCCCACCACGAGCCGTGCATGTACCATATTATAAGAGACTGTTATAGTCTTTATTAACACGCGAGATAATACGTCGTTCTTACTTTCTATTTTTTTTTTCTCTTTTCCTTTTTTTTCTCTCTTTTCCTATGCCTATATAAAGACGTGTATTCTGTTTATTTAATGGTGTGCGTGTGTCTAAGAATTAAAATAAAATAACATTAGATTATTTCTAACAGAAATTGTTCGAAAATGGCACCACCTAATAGGAGACAGGAGAAGATTGGCAAAAGTGATAAATGATAATATGAGAAAGGGTTGTAAGACATATTATTGGTACTCTTTTACTTCCTAAAACCACGGGATAGATACATAATGGACAACAGCGTGGATATTAGGCGAAAAAATGAAAGTGAGATTTGAATAATGTAGTGTATACTTTACCAGATGACGGAACGCTTTTCAGTCAGGGTTTCACGTATCTTCTAGCTCTTAATGAGCTGTGTCTATGGTAAAAAATAAAAGTTTGGGTTTCTGGCTTGTTCCTGAGAAGATAGAACCTTTTTGACTATTACAATTATAAAGATCGTCTTATCAGGAAAAAAGTACTATGTCAACCAATATAAGTTGAGTCGAGCTGAGATTTTTCTCACATATAGTCGTGTTCATATGGAAGATAATGTGAAAGTCTGACTTTAACCAACATTGGAAAGATCAAGTTATCAGTTTTACAAAATATAAAAGCCCTTCGATATGTCATTATTTATGCTATTTCGCAGAATTGCAAGATAAATGCAGTTTTTCACGATAATATATTTATTTTTACTTCTAATCTGTTGACTGTAGCCGTACTTACATGGTAAGTGACATATATAGTGATTTCTTTCATGTACGAATGAACCAAACTAACTTATATGAATGGACCAAACATATCCATGTATGTAAGAAAGAGAAAAATAATATACAATGGTGTGCTTTCTTATTTAATATTTATTTTGTTCGTTCCTAACGAAAATGATTGCAGACGAGCTCAGAAACTACTGCCACACCTGAGATATTCATTTCCAGCAAAAATATTTATAGGGGTGCCGATGACTGTTCATAATAATAAGGTTTTATTGTATGTCATAATGCCATAACTATAAGGTAAATATGCAGTATAATGGACTGTTGTCTTTAAAAATCATCCACATTCAGATCCTATTCGTCTAAATAAATACTTAGGGTGTGAGTATGGGTCAGCTTCCTGACACCCTCTACTCTCTTCAAAGAAAGGAATCAACTGAGCTATTTGTTTGATCAAGAAGCAGCAAAATAAATTTTTTTTTTTCTTTCTTCAACATGCACATACAAAACAACAAAAAAAAGTCTGAAACACATTTTCTTCGTTACTTTCAGTAGTTTTGACAACAATTATTTAGTGATTTCACTTGCATGACGAGATACCTTAAAGGCTATGTTTGCGCGTGGCTTGACAAGGACGCGAAAAGAAATCGAATTCACAACACATTACGACATGTCATTAGCCATCTACGCATATTCGACACGAGTAATGAATGCGACAGTTATATTTGAACAAGCACAAAAGAAAAAATCGCGTTAATCACGTCGAATACATTCGATGAATCAACATTAGCTTGCCTCCACGATCTGTCACAACTTGTTTGTTGCTATGTTCTTTGTCGGGACCAATCAAGTAAGGGTGTGGGTGTGACTGAAGGGAAGACGATCACTCACACCCTGTTTATCACAAGGAAAAACGAAGAAATACAGAAGAAGACGATCAGTAGGAAGGTGACCATTGATATTTTGTTTCATTTTTTTTCTAACCGAGTCTGATCAAAAACCTAATAGATGCTTGAAGAGCGCGTTGCTTCTGCAAAAGTGTATTTTTGAACAAACATTAAATGAAGCGAGAGAAATGCTTTATACAATAACTATCGATAATAGATCATTATACTATGAAAATCCAAGAAGCTTTTGTTCCTTCATTCTTTGATGATAATCATTCATAGTTCTTTATACAAGGAAATCATTGCATAATCATCGACAATGTGAATCGTATACAATTATAAAAACTCAAAAATCATTAAATTTCAACAGCTAATATTTCGAAAAGAAATAACAATTTTCTGTAAGATCACAGAAAGTTACTCTAAGTTTTCTAACATTACCGATAGAGTTAGTTTATCGTATATTCGATCAAATGTTTGTAAATTCATGATTATAATTATGCATAGTTATCATCAATATCAAGTAAGCACTCCTCTTTTTTCCACAACATGATATATATCATGTCAATCGTCATTTTATTAATAAGAACTTCTAAAAATAGTTCGAACTAATTTTCATAAAATATATATACAGGGTGGCCCAAAAGTCACGCACCCGAAAAAAAATTGAATATCTCTATTATGGCTAGAGCAAACTAGCTGATTTTTTTATCAATGCTAGAGGCATGTTCAAGCTTTATATCCAGAAAGACATGCCTAGAGAAGTCCTTTGTTAAGTATTACTGTTAATCGCAACAAAAAAATTTTACTTTTTTTTACAGATAAAAAAAAACAACATGCTTAACAAAGGATCTCTCTAGGCATGTCTTTATGGATATAAAGCTTGAACATGCCTCTAGCATTGATAAAAAAATCAGCTAGTTTGCTCGAGCCGTAATGGAGATATTCAACTTTTTTTCGGTAAAGTGACTTTTGCGCCATCCATTACATTATTTTTTTTCTATCTGTGAAAAATTAAAATTTTTTGGTTAAAGTCAATAGTGACACTTAAAAAAAGGGTTCACTCTCGCCTTGTCTTTATGGATATGGAGTGTAAATATGCGTTTACTAGTTGTAAAAAAACCAGCCAGTTTGCTAGAGCCGTTATGGAGATATTCAATTTCCTTTGGGGTGCGTGACTTTTGGACCACCCTGTATATAGATGTATATTGAGGACATTGGTTAAAGGCATATCTTTAATCTAGACGTTGATTATATTAGACCGCTCTGGCAAACAAAATCGATGCTAAAGGCACACAATATCGTGCTCACGCTCGTCAACACGATTGAATAACCATCAACCTATCTCTCACTTTCCTATTCTAACACTTTTCACATAGACACTAATCACAGCAGACTTCTCCTGCAATGGCATCGACGCTCAAGAAGCAGTATATTTTGTCAATACTTTGAAACAAATTCAAGTAGCTATTGATCTTCTTTTTGTTATTTCATTCTTCTTGTATTATTTGCATAGACACTTATTACAATAGATCTATCTGGTAACAGAACAGATGTCTATGGAAACATACTCATTAAGGCAATACCCAAAATGGGCACGAGATTAATATGGGATACCTAATAGTTCCAATGACAAAACGAGAGACACAAAAACAATACAACTTTTACTCAACAAATCAGTTCTTAGTTTTGTATTGAACAAATATACAGGATGATTATTTATAAGCTACGGATTGTTTTGGATGTTTTTTTCATTATAATACAATATCTAAGTTGTGCTATTTCTTTGCATTTGTTTTCATGCGTACTTGAATTTCTCACGTATGACTTTACTCTCTCATGTATTTATTTCCATGTTAGGCGTTTTAATAAAATTGAATGTGTAGATATGCGAAAGAGATCTACATTTTTCTACTCTTATTCACTGTTATACATCCTCATATCACCATGACATCGTCAGTGAACTTTATCATTATTTGTCATTTGTCTACCTATTGAGGGTGTAGCTGTGTGTGAGTATTCTATTAATCTTTGACTCACACCTAACTTTTACAACGATATTGTGTTGTCAATAGTGAGACAAAACATTTGTCACTGATACTGATAAGAACACCATGGATAATACTTGACTATCTTATGTTTCATAGTTTATCAACAGAAGATGGCGAGATCATTGCAGAGAAAGTTGTGAATAGTCCTTTGTTATTTTATTTGTGTTGATCTTGTCAATCAAATAGTTGTCTTTTTTATTTCTATCGCAACATTGCCAGCTGAGTAATAAAATGAGTCACTTTAAGTTGTTTATCTTTCGATTCAATAGTCTTCTATAAATACTAGTCCTTGTCGTATCGTTCAACAATTTGAAGAATCCAAAGATGTTTCTTTTCAAAAGACTAACATATAACAGGCTACCTTTGTAAGTTCGTATTTTTATAAAATGTTTTTTAGATATTTAATTAACAAAAATTTTTTTTTCAAATATCAGGGTGGGTGTTCTACGTGTCCGAAATCATTCACACGCTGTTGTTACCTTTTGTTTGTGTATCTGATACTCACAATCAAATTGACAAATTAACAATTCCACCTGGTGATGTCTTTGTTCATTGTGGCGATGTCGTGAAGTATCGAACAAGTGCTCGTGATTTAATCAAGTTCAACGAATTTGTTGGTACTCTTCCGCATGCTCACAAACTGTTCATTAGTGGCAATCATTGTGTATCTCTTAAATTCTCGACGACCAGATCGTACTCAAAAAATACTGAGCAATATGACTTACCTGCAAGATCAACTTATCGATATTGAAGGTGTGCGGATCTATGGTAGTCCATGGCATTCGAAACGTTGGTTTGTATATCGATCTAACGCTTTCGGTTATAAATCTAAACGTATCCGTGCACATAAATGGAGACAGATTTCAGAAGATATCGATATACTTCTTACACATAGTCCACCGTACAGTATTCGAGATTTTAATCCATCGAATAAAGAGCATTTAGGTTGTGCCGACTTACTCGATGAAATTGTTACAAGAGTGAAACCTCATATTCATCTTTTCGGTCACTTGCATGATGGTCTTGGTGGAAGTCTATATAAAAGTGAAGAAAATCGAGCGTTAGAAGGAAACAATTCTGCGCCATCATCTCACGATATTCTCTTCGTCAATTTAGCTGTTGACCAAAGTGCACTACTTGCTCAACCAGTCGTGATCGATTATTTCTATTGAAAAGTTATGTGAAAGTGATATCAGACATTTTTGTTACATATATTTCAAAAAATAAATTCTCATTTTTTAACTGACACCCACTACGAGTGTGGGTGAATCAAACTGATAATATGACTCATTCTGATTCATTATGGGACCGATCGAGATCCTAAATAAAAGATCATCAAATCGTTTGGCATACCGTGCAAAATAGAATTCACCAGGTATTCACTTTAAAACCAACGCATGGTCAGAATCGAATATTGCTTTACAAAAAGCACTCATCCTTATTCATTAGATATTTTTTGTCAAATCAATCATTTTCTGCTCATTGAGTATAATAGTATGAATTTCACCAATGTCGAATACATATGAAAGTTCTATTGATTCTTCGAAAATTCTTTCTACACACTCACACCCTATTTTTCCATTGATCGTACACCTTGCCACCTGGAATGTTTACAACAACATCCGATGGCTTTCATGCTATCTGACCGAACAAACATTTTCATCTTGCAAGGCTCCTATTTTGAACGATTCAAATTGACACAAATGAATAGCAGAACATCACCATAGAGATAAAGCCGAAAATGGCGAAAACAACACGGATTTCTCTTATCTTGCTTGATAGACCGATGTATGTCTCAAAAAACTAAAAATAACGATTTAAATCGGTCACAGATTAATGTCTTAAAACGCTGTCTTAGAAATGTGTAAAATAATACTGCAACAGAAAGATTTCTACGATCGATGAGTAATCATTTTTACAAGCACTCGAAATCATTTTATGACATCAATCCATATCCGTGTCGTATCGTTGTTTTTATTTTGTTTTCGTAGGTATGTCAATCCATTTTGTTTGCCTGAAATGCCTGTCTTTATCTATCTGAATAATGATCGAGAAACCGTACATACATATTTTACTGCATACTTTATCTCTCTTTTCTTCTCTATTTGCTTTTGTTCGCGTTTGGGCACAACACAAGTAAATTTTGTTGCAGTCGTCCATCATGACCATTGTTGTCGCTCTTCATGGTGTACCCGGTGCGGGGAAGACGACACTCACCTGAAAGATGAGCGAATATCTAGGTAGTGATTGTCTCTCCATCGAGGAGAATCCCGATGATCTTCTCAGATCATCAAGCACTGATGATAAGCAAACGATATGGTTTCTAAAGACAACAGATATCATTTGTAGGGACGAGCTGGCACATTTTATCGTTGAACGAATTTCTCCATTATCATTGATTGTGTTCACAGTCATGTATTATTTAATTACGAATACAGTTTGGCCAATGGTTGTACTCTTCATTGGTGTCTTCACCATTTGTCGATTTTGGCGTTTTTTCGGTAGTTATATGACATCAAAAATGTGGCAATGCAATGTTTCAGCTTTGTTTCATCGCGAACGAAACAGTCATTGTCAATGGATATGGCGAGATCGAACTTGTCTCGATGTTTACACGCTCTGCTTGGTCAACAAAGCCACGGCAGTTCCATTGAATATGCCCGAAATTCTTCTGGAACAAACACGTTCGACAAGTGTAGCGATCATAATGGATGTTCCACGAAATATCATCGAACTAAATTTACGTGCAAGACTTACTGCACCGACAACAACTGCTTCGATGCTTTTCTTCACACGACTACTGGTTTGGTTTAACTCATTTATTCAAAACATACTTGCTGCTTTAGAATTCCTCGAACGATGGTACACAATAATGAATGTACCCATGATCAAAATCAGTCAACTCAAAGAAAAATTGGATCACGATACAACAACGGGCAATATTCAATGGAATCATCATTCGATCGATGTGCTTGTCGAAGCCATTAAACGAGCTATTGAACAACGTGGTCCACTGCGCTCAACAATAGATCAATCGCTTATACCATGGCAAATCGCACGAAAATCCCACTTGTATCTTGAATGATCCAAAAAAAAGAGACTTACGCTTACTTAAATAAAAAAAAGAACACTTTTATACGGATGCGTACATTCAACAAAAGCTAATGAAGAGTAGATCTTCATGAATTCTACCTACGATGAAAATTTCAGGCCTCTATATTGTCCTGATCACGGAGGTATAGTGCTCCAAAGTTCTCAAAAATAGTGAATTCTTCGCGTTTCTTTTTTTTGATATCCATAGAATATCATGCGCTCAACCGTTCGAGCGGAAAATTTTTTTATAGATAGAACTAGGAGTCGTATGTATCCAGCAAAATTTCAACTTGATCGATGAAGTCGCTTCTGAGATATTGCATACACAAAATCCAGGTTTTTGAGGGTGTGGATTTTTATGGCTTTTAATTCAAAGGTCATTCAAAATTGAGGATTCAATATTTTTCAAAATACCTTGTGCAGAAATTCATAAAATACTTGTCTCTATAATATGTCTTAAATTGAGCTAAATCTGAGGATCTCGATTGAGCAAGTTTTCCTGGGAGTCGGTCGTGGCTTATGTGGACTGACTTATATAATGAATCTACGAACGCTGAGAATGAACATGTGCTCAATTCTATCCCAAACTTTGTTGCTTGCCTATGTGTTCGAATGCGATCGAATTGCGATGCAGTTACGCGTAACTGCGATCGCACTGTGATCCGTAATTGCGGAAAATTGCGGCGCAGCTACGCGTAACTGCGAATTTTTTATCGTAGCTGCGCGCAACTGCGATATTTTATTCGCAGTTACGCGTAACTGCATCACAGTCGATCGTAGTCGAACATATGATCTTTTTGCTGCGATCAATGAGCCGCAGTTACACGCAGTTACGATCAAAATTTCGCAGTTACGCGCAACTGCGACGCAGAATTGGCTCTACGCGTAACGGCGACGCAGTTGTTAAAAAAGTGGCGACATGGATGAACAAGAATCCAGACGTGGGTGTGGACGTGGTTGTTAGTCTGCTCTGCTTTTACATCCACGCCCACACCCCACACCCCACACCCACATCCACATCCACATCCACACCCACACCCACACCCATCACCCATCAACCACACCCATCACTCACACCCATCATCCACACCCACACCCAAGTATTCATCTATTGGGACCAATATGTGTGCAAGACCAGATGCAACTCATCTATTTAATACTCTTGATTATATATACGAAGTATTTCTAAAAACGAAAATTTTATTACATCTCTTTCCTTTTTTCTGTTTTAAGAACAAATGTTTGGTTATTATCTTTTGCCATTTACTTATCAAAAAAGGACTTAATGAATTAATGCGTCATGGTATTGTTTATTTCAATGGTCATCTTTATTCCATTGCTAAATATTTATATGTTCGGTATTCTGATGGATTACTTGAACTTGATTTAGAAGATTAGAAAGTAAATCTACGGCAAAAAGCAACTATTCAGAAAAACATACTGACACTCGTATTTCTCACAAACACTTTAATCATACTCAAAAGCCATTCAAACAGCTAAATAAACAAGTAGTTTTATACTATTAGCACAATTTCAATTTTTGTTTTATTATGCTTCATCTAAATATGTCAATTCTATAGTTTATTAGATATTATACAGAAGTTGAATAACGGTTTTTGTTATAACCTTTTAGTTATAATGGAATTAGAATAATGCCACCTGATGAGTTCCTTAAGCAAGGAAAAAATCACGATAGTAGTTGCTTCTTCTATGAATAAGATTTGAATTCTTTATATTTAAGATATATTTGAAATCCAGTGGCAGGTGTAGTGTGACTTCTGCAACACCCTGTATATTATTCATTCTTTGGTATTTCAGTTAGTTTGTTTCTCGTTTCTTTCATCTATCTCTACTGCTGTTAACTGGTTTCTCTTCTCTCTAGTCAGATTCTTATATTTTTTGATGTGTTTTAAATATTCTTATAAAACATTTTTCATGTAATTCCAGATGAATTTTGATCTACTCCTCAGATTAAGTTACATTAAACAATGATGAGCGTACGTATTGCATTACATCCTCAATTTTCCTTCTGCTATTAAGTCTGTATGCCGAAAAATACGAGTTAATCATTTATAATGGCGTCTACTGGGTTGTGCATAACCTTTTACTAGGGGGATAGCGTTATGATTTCAAGTTAAATACCTAATGAATTTTATACCAAATTAAAGACCGTCAAAAACTGGATTCATTAGTACTAAATAGTAAGAGTTATCAAAATATTTTAATGTCGAACTTACGACATTTTTGGAAATTTTATGCTTTTTTTAGCATAGAAAATTAGGGCGACAGCAGTTTTTTATAGGGAAGAAAAACATTCGATTTTCTCAATAAAATTAGTTTTTTTCATTATTTTCACTCATAAAGACGCTTCGAGATATACTCATTACACGCAATTTTTCATG
The DNA here is from genome assembly GCA_905250125.1 of Rotaria sordida. Lineage (NCBI taxonomy): Eukaryota > Metazoa > Rotifera > Eurotatoria > Philodinida > Philodinidae > Rotaria > Rotaria sordida. The sequence continues at coordinate 63,854 of CAJNOL010001069.1, read as the reverse complement.
CTGCATTGAATGGGTATATTTCGAAGCGTCTTTGTAAGTAAAAATAATGAGAAAAGTTAATTTTATTGAAGAAATCGAATGTTTTTCTTCCATATTAAAAAAATCGGGTTTTTAAAGATTTTTTAGGGTTTTACAAGTAATTTTTTAGATTTTTTATCTCAGAAAAATGGCTCAAGAAATTTTTAATATATATAGTTTTGTAGAGCTCGACGGGTCCTATCGAATCATGTAAAAATACCAAAAGAAAATATTTTATTCTATATTTGAATTGCTAGTGCCCTAATTTTCTATGCTAAAAAAAGCATAAAAATTTCCGAAAATTTCGTAAGTTCGACGCTAAAGTATTTTGATAACTCTTACTATTTAGTACTAATGAATCTAGTTTTTGATGGTCTTTAATTTAGTATAAAATTCGTTAGATATTTAACTTGAAATCATAGCGCTATCCCCTTAGCAAAAGGTTATGCACAACCCGGTACTAGCAGGTATCCAATTGAGAATACCTATCACGATAATAATAATACCAATAAGTCCTGAAACAAGTAAAGTTCAAAAAATAGCTGAAACAAGAAGACAACGATCATCTTGTGAACTAATTTTAAATGTATTAATAATAATAATGTCATCAAAATCGGTACTAGCTAGAAAATTTCAATAACAGTGTGCTTGATTCAGTGATAGAAATAATGATTTAGTTCTTACTTACGGTTTTCATTCTTTGTGTAGATATTTTTACATACAATAATCATATATTCGCAATCTCTATCAAAGAGTGAATGTATAGATATGTCATTTGGATATTTTTGACGAAAAAGAATTTTTTGAAAAAATTTTCTGGACTGAAATATGAATATATTTATTTTAAAGTTTTTATCCAAATATAAAGAAAAGTGAACAGTGATTAATTTGTTCAGGAGTCTTTTAATAGTCGATATAATCATTGTTGTTGTTTGTCGATAGTGAGCGCAGGATCACGCAAAATTTCAATATGCATTTTGAGACTATTGAATGTTTTCATTCCATGTTCGATATTTTCGAATGATTCTTTTATATTTTTTCCTAACTTATCCATTTTAACGTGAAGCTCATTTAGTTTTTGAATTTCTTCTTGTGTCCAGTAGAATCCATAAGAATGTCCGATGACATTGGCAGCTTGGAAACTTGTATTAAGACCGAACAAACCTTTTGTCAAATTTGTTATAGCAAAATCAGGTGTAGTGACGAATTGTACAGCACTAATACCAAAACTGAATATAGTTTGTCCAATAGCAATACTATGATTTTTTTTATTGAATGATAAACATTGTAAATGTCGATTGATATCCTTTAAAATCGATTCTAATTTTGTTTGTGCACATTGCGTTTGACATTTAGCATTAACCAAATTATTTTTAACATATAGTAGTGTGTCTTGTGTTGAATGACCTTGAGATGATATTTGATCGATTGTTGTCTTAGCAAGTTCATAGAAGTGTTTTGCTTCTGTAAGAGAATCATTTATATCTGTGAGATCTTGTTGCAAAGCAGATGATTGACGATATTGTTCAGCATTTCGAATTAAGAGACATGTATCTTGTAAGGTATTATACATAGCGTATATTTGATATGCTGCTTTGACACAGTCGCCAAATAACATTGTTCGTAATTGTTTACTCAGCTTTGAATTCAATTTTGATATTAAATTTTCCAATTTCTCAATTTTAATCTGAGATGGATCCGGTTTAACGACTTGTTTAACTTCATCTTTGATATCCAACGGTATATAGTCTTCATGACATTTTATTATATCAATTAGTACGTTCATGATCCTTTCCAAAGCTTGTTCTGAATTTTCTACACATTCATTCGTATCACTTCGAGGTTTCATCAAAGTAGAAAGATTGAGCAGTTGATCTCGTAACAAAATGCATGATTCGCACAGTCTCTGCCACGATGTTGCACACGTGTATCCTTTATACACATCATTACAAAAATGTACTACGCGCCCTGCAGTATCTATATAAGCTGGAAGATCATCAATTTTTGTTGCATTTGTTGCCATTGAATACGTATTGGTTACTAAAAAAATACAGAAAAACAGGCTCATGATTGAGAATATGATTGAACCTTTTCATTTTTACGGCTAAAATGGTTTAAGATAAATATTTCAAAATTTCTTCGATAGCTGTAAAACTTCCACGTCAACACACCTTCATTACTACACATACAAGTTGGCGATAGTACATTTACTTTTTATTTACTTTTAGTATTAATTAAATTTCACAATTGTTTTGCGCTTTGCATCAAATGTGTTTTACTCAGGTTGTAGAATTCGAGCTTATGATGAAACACAGAACTGATAAATCGCTTTTGAGTCGAGACGATGTGCATCACGTAGAACATAGTAAGCTATGAATACCCTGAAAAGAGTTCGGGCCTATAGCTCATTGCTGCCGAGATGCTGCATTTTGAACGTCGGAAAAGTTAGCACCATATTCGTCTTTATCTATCCCGATTCGCGATATTACTTGGGTTATTTCCCAAACCCCTTGGGTTAGGTGCAGAATTTAATTCTGCGTCGGATGGTGCCAGTTTTGAGGGGGGTTATCTGGCAAAAATACCCCACTTTCCTCAAACTACTGTTTTTTCCAGGTAATTTCCAACCAGTATTTTGAGGGAAGTGGGGTATTTTTACCCGATAACCCTCCTCGAAACAGGCACCATTCGACGTAGAATTAAGTTCTGCATCTAACCCAAGTGGTTTTAGAAATAACCCAAGTAATATAGCGAATCCGAACAGGGAATAC